>MU119260.1:0-262307 GCA_014904845.1 Acephala macrosclerotiorum
GGTTGAGTAAAATGATGCAATTCGCTAATAAACTCGCTTAAATATTGCATTCTCTGAGTTTAACACTCCACTTCTCTATTAAGACGTTAAATGAAATACAATCTGAGGAAGCAATTTAATTAGAATTGTTCGAAATACTTAGGATTTTAACTCTTGTGTATTTTTAAAAGGTGGTTGTTGTAATGCGCAGCGTGGAATAAGGCGAGTTCTGGTGTAAAAACAGCAAATCACGGGAACTTTATGCTACTTACTGTACGAGGGACGGATTGTTTACTATACGATTGGGATGGCGATCCGAAGGAGACAGGACCAGATCAGAAACTTGTGGTTGCCAAGGATGCCATTGACGCGGGGTTGCATTAACATTCATGGTCAGCAGTGAGCTGTGGAGTCGGTGTTGGCGAATGATTTAACGACGTCGTGAAACCGAGCCGCTGAGAGTTCTCAATCAGAGTCGCAAGAAAGGAGGAGTTCCCTAAAGTGGAAGCGGGGCGGGCCGTAAGAGGGCTTAGTGACAATCCACCCCACCTTCCTTCTTTGGCTAGATACTGTTGATAGGGAACTTGTTTCTTTGACCCGCGCTACGCGAGATAAATATCTCGGCATTCTTCAGTGACTGTTCAACCCCTGATTTCAGAGTGTTTTGTTGCATTTCGCAATTGCATGATGCCTGATCCTTCTCTACGAGTGGGCCCGACTCTGGAAGTTTATTGGTACCTACTTTGTCGTCTTAGCCGTTATTTACTTGCGGTGCACGTGGTATACCATGCTAGGAAACTCGTGGTACGCGGTCGCGCAGCTGCAATCGTGGGAGATGCGGCCGGTTCTCCAATCTGTCTCGAGTCTCAGGGAAAGCGAAGTCGAAACATTGCTGGAGAAGGACCGCGCCAACAGCGCCAGCCCTCACAAGCGTTAGCTCTCGATAAATTGAAGGACCAGAGATGACTTACTACTAGCTTGGCTACCCCAGATGTATTGTGTATATTAACATACTGAGAAGACAAGGCCGCTGCTCTGTGGACCAGGCCCTCAGCCATGACGACGCTCCCTAGCCGCCCCTGCATACTCCCATTTGTGTTAAATATAAAGACGCACTAAGAGAAGCGAGTGTGCCTCATCCCTCGAGTCTCACCAACTCAGCCATGGACATTACACAGTGGTATGCTGTGGCCATTGGAGGCCTCGTGGTTTTATTCCACGCTTCTCATCTGATCATGAAGATCTCTTGCTTCCTCAAAGCATTTGTTTTGCCCCCAAGCTCGTCTTTCCATGAGAGGCTTTAACCGATACATAGGATTTTCGACAATGCGGTTTGACGTGATGTTGGTTGTATTGTCCCTAGTGGGAAATGCCATCCGCATTACCGTTGGGGTGAAAGATATCGCAAGCATAGTAGAATGTTCTGCCTTGCTATGCACAACCAACTTAATGCCATTGGCTTTGGGAAAACGTATGAACCCCATGGCCAGCATTTCCAGGGTGCGGCTGAGCGCCTCTGCTAGGTTGTCAGCCATAACGGACCAGGGTGTGGATTGATCGAATGGCTCTCTAGCAACGAAGACCAATTGTACTGGATCAGCGGCAAGGCTGGATTCGGCAAGTCAACTCTGATGAAAATGCTTTGCGACAGCGCTGAAGTTCGAAGAGAACTAGAGCTTTGGGCAGGTGGCAAAACGCTTATAGTAGCCAGCTACTTCTTCCATGATCGAGGTACTTTAATGCAAAAGACACAGAAGGGGATGTCTCTACAATCTAAAGTGAGACATTTTTAACACTTAGTCCTTTATTTAATAGGTATGAACTCGAAAATTCTGATATTAAAAGCCCCCAAGTATTTAAAAGGCGACGACAGAAAATGAGGAGCAATTACCCAGTGGTGAGACTTATAAAGTTTTTACAAAACTAGCAAAGTCCGTCTAAACAAAGTTCCGACAGGTTGGATAGCTAAGATTAGTTGCGAATCCCCAAAAATCTTCCTTGGCATGAGTTAGACCAACGCATGAGTGGTGCCTTATTCAGATATGATTATACTCTCAATAAAGGGTATCTCTAGAGGTTTTCAACAACAAGGCACTAACCTTGAAACCATAGTCCCGGATAGGGAGAAATTCATACATATTTTGGGTATAAATCAAGGGTTCGTTAGATTCAGTCACAGAAAAAGCCAGAAGAATCTCTGTTTTTGCACAAGCAGGACGTTTAGGCTCTGATGGTAGCCCTGCAATTAGGTAGCGAGAAATTCTGTACGCAACCGCGTCCGAATCGTGGTTTAAAGTGATAATGCTCTCGCTTTACTTCGTTGAACGCCCCGTCTTGGCGGCTAAGCTTTCTACTCTGTCTCACTATTCTTACCTGTGATGTTCGCCTGTCGTGGCTTCTGGAGAAATGTCAGCAACCTCGAATCTAGTGACTTGAGGTCGTGGAGGAGTTCGCCGGTATGGCAATTGTCTGCGAACTGCAGGTACATCGATGTGAATCCAGGCAGGCGCGGCTGTGCGAGGTCGGCCTAGATCGAAACAGTCATGCCCAACTTTGCATTCTTGTCGACCTCGAAGGAGTAGTGGCCGGAGAGAAACCACATAAAATCCACGATCTTGAATTATAACTCACCCAATAATGCCAATAAATCAGCCTTGCTCACCTTTCCAAAACCAAACCAGATTCTCCCCATGTTAGGATCGAGGTGTGACAACCATCTGTTGCTTGCAGCTGTTGCGTGCCTGACTAGTATTCCTCCTGCAGGAGGGTGGTCTGCAAGTAGACCTGCTGAAACTCAAACAATCGGAGCTTTGACAAATGTCTCTTTGCGTCATGCATATCGCCAGGGTAGGACCAATCGTGCGCAGATGTTTCACGAAAATGTCACTAAGAACGGGCCGGTCCATTGGTGTCGACCTGGGTTCAGCTGTTGCGCTACCCCTCGAATACCCCACCAACCTACAAGGCTGTGTGGGAACACGAGGACCTGTTTGCTATACAGGATCCAAATATTGGGAAAAGAAAATCCTTGCAGAAAAATCCTTTCTAGGCCATTTTGAAGTCACTCGTCCACATTTCGTGAGGAATGGTTAACGTTTGAGCAAGGCTTCTTTCGCTTTTGGAAGAATATCCTTGTTTTTACGATGCGGGGAACTTTGAATATGCAGCCACCCAATATTTCAGGCCCCCCCCAGTAGGCACCTAAGCAGTGAGAATCACACAAGCTATGTGGACGAGTAGCTAGCTAAGAGCCACGAGAGCAAGAATCGAAGTGGTCTGTAGGATAAGAAGAACAATCCACGACTAGGAGTTTGTTTCAAACCCATGCCCCTTTACCCCATCAAACCCATTCCCCAATTACCATCTGCCGCGATGCTCAAAGTCATTGTAATTTGGCTATTGTTTGCAGGACTTAGCTTGGGAGCCACGCAAGTCGACCTAGGATACTCCATCTACCAAGGAGTTGCAAATTCCACAACTAATCTAACCACATATTTCGGGTAAATACATGGAAACCAAATCTCTGTATCCATTTGTTTCTAACTCTGTTCTAGAATCCGCTACGCAGCCCCACCAATTGGCGACCTGCGATGGCAGGCACCTCAACCTCCGGTCGTGAACCGCAGCACCGTCATAAGTGCCAGCGCCTACGGGCCAATCTGTCCCAACAGCCCGTTGAGCCTTGGACCGCTCGGCTCTGTGGGGGAGATTTTCTCGGTTGAGGATTGTTTGTTCCTTAATGTGTATGCGCCTTCTAATGCAGAGAATTTGCCAGTTCTGGTTTATATTCACGGCGGTGGATATGGCGCGGGAAATGGACGACAAGACCTCAGTTCGATTATCAATACCAATGGGAACGGGTTCATTGGCGTTGCTATACAATATAGGGTGAGATTTTAGCTCCTTGCTTGGTTGGGATAAAAATTGCTGACGAGGTGTGAAGTTGGGTGCTTTTGGATTTCTGTCATCTGCTGAAATAGAGAAGAAGGGGGTGCTTAATGCGGGGATTCTTGATCAGCATTTTGCTTTGCTATGGGTACAGAAATACATTTCTCGCTTTGGGGGAGATCCAAGTCGTGTCACCATCTCGGGGGACTCAGCTGGAGGTGGCTCTGTGATGTTACATGACATTGCTTATGGTGGTACTCTCGGTACCTCATTGTTTATCAATGTAAGTTTCCTCGAAGTTTTTCTCCCCTAACAAGTACATAAGAATTGTAAATTGACAAGTCGTAGTCTATCAGTGCTTCTCCATATGCTGCCCCACAATACGGATATTCTGATCCCGTACCAACGGGATATTACAACCAGTTTGCAGCCGCCGCTGGCTGCCCTACCGGTCTCTCGGATTCCACGTTCGAATGCTTAGTAGCACAAAACAGCACTATACTCCAGCAAGCATCATTCAATGTAACTGGTTCGGCGCCTTACGGATCCTGGGGCATCGCCCCTGTGACGGACGGAACTTATATTCAGCAGCGGCCTACTCAAGCTTTGCTGCAAAAGAAGGTCAACGGCTTGAGACAGCTATCTGGGGTTAGTCACACTGTCTTCGTTTTAAGGAAAGGTGAAACTGACAGCACTGTATCAAGAATAATGCAAATGAAGGAAACCTCTTTGTGATCCCCGGTATCGACACAGAGAGTGATTTGGCAGCATGGGTAAATCAGACATTTCCCTCACTGACAAGTACCGAGCAATCGACGCTGCTGGATTACTATTCTTTCATTGAGTCTCCACAAGAAGCAGCCTATGTAAGTCTAATATCCCTGATCGAAAGTAAACAGAGTACGTGCGCTGACTTCAAACTTAGGAAATTTTCGGCGATTCCAAGTTACTGTGCCCCAGCTATTGGTTGGCAGAAGCATATTCAGCAAAAGGCGTATTGACAAGTTATAAATATCAGTATTCTGTCCCCCTCGCCTTGCACAGCACCGATATCGGCGCTTACTTTGGCCCTCCAACCCCAAATCAAGGGCCTGACTTTGTAAAGGCTTTCCAGAGTAAGCGAGTCTTTGCTTTTCGATCTCCTAAAGGATGATTACTCACTGGCATTTATTTAGGTATCTGGGGTAACTTCGTCACCGCCAACAATCCTTCGATTAGCAATACCATCGCAAATGGTGCCTCTTCACCATCCCCTACTTCGCCAAATCCGGCAAGTAATTGGCCACCATATTCCAGAGCTGTTCCAGACATGATCAATCTCAACGAGACGGGTGGCACGCTGGCGAATGTCACGCTGGAGTTTGGTGGGCCGCCTGTGCTGGAATATATAGAGCCGGGGTTGAGGAACAATATTACGTTGCTGAATGCGTATACTTTTGAAAATAATAGGGGTGCTAGGTGTGACTATTGGAGAGATATTTCTGCTGACATTCCTGAATAAAGGCCCTTATTCGAGACGCTCGGGAAGGAGACAGAGTTTGGTGCGAGGAAGCTAGGCTTGAGTCCTTGTAACTTCGAATCACTCTTTAAATCTCAATCTTGGCACGGGAAAGGCAAACTTTGGGCACCCTTTCGAAGCTAGGGTTAAACGGCAATGCAGCATTTTCCTTTTCGTCCCAATGGAGACTAAGGTTAGCACATCATTTCTCTCCCAAAAAGTCTCCCACACGTGATCTTCCAAAATCACATGCTACCTCTCTCCTCGCCACTTCACACTTCAGACGAAGATTTCAATTGCCCAATAAGATCTTGAGAGACGCGAGACGATGATCCATGGTCAGGGGTGTGGCTGGATAAGTATTATCACAAAGTACTGTATCTCCAGTTGTTCACGAGCAGATGCACTCCGCAGTTACCATCAACACCACTCTGTTCGCAGACTATTTTGGACAGCTTGGCGAAAACGGTACAAAGCAACCATGTCCTTCAATCCAAATACTGGGCAGGATGTACCCGGCGAAAGAATTCTACCTTGAGGATTGGGAAACGAACAATCAGTCTTTCTACACTCATTCGATTTTCAATTACAAGTGCGAGGAACAAAGCCCGGAGAATGGGCGATTACGGACCTTCAGAGCATCCCTCCCAAACTGAGTATGGCCATGTCTTTGTGACTTCCTAAATGAAACCCGAATAAAGGGTACTAACAACTCATTTGCTGTCAGGTCGAAGAGCGTAAGATGAGATATAACCAGAGCTTCTCAAAAACCAAGAGTGCTGATGCTACATGGTATGTGCCTCTGTTAATATTGAGAAGCTTCACAATAGTCAGCTCACTGCTTTACACTCATAGGAAACGCAGAATCAGGAGCATCATTTGAAAGCAAGACTCGATTCATGAAGAATCTCCAGAACGCTTGTCCATCTTTTCCTAGTAGAGTTGAGTTGTTTTATCTCACTACACCACATCGCATCCAGCCCGCAAGTTCAATTACTTTAGCTGGCAAGAGGGTTACACTAGAAGAAAAAAACTTCGACGCCTGGACTTAGGGGTTTAGAGATTACATAACAAAAATGATAGAAAGTTATAAACAATCGATTCGTTATATGCGCGAAATAATCTGGACGGCAAGCCCCTTCATAAGAATTGTTGGATTCTCTACTAGTGCGGCTACAGCTCATACACTAGTATCTCTTGCAAATTGTCGAGCATCCCCCGAGCCTATGCAAAACTTCGAGATCGATTCAAATGTGTGTTCTTTCTATATCTCAACTCCAGCATGAATCCAAAAGCGTACCAACGATGGCAAGACTAACGTAGCATACAGCTACTTCCACCGCCATTTCATTTTGATATTTGCTGTAGCGGCTTCAAATTGCCTCACCCTCAGTACAAATCTCTCTACTATCCGGGAATTCAAACACCTGTTTTGCATTTTGTCGGAGATCTTGATCCGATCATACCCGAGGACCACACGCTGAAGCTTGCCTCTCGGTGCTCCCACCGGAGTAATGCCACGCTTCGGTTCATCTCCCCCATGTGTAAACAAATCCTCGATACTGCGGGATACTTCTTCGCGAGTTGGTATCTTGGGAAGCCTTTCGCAGAAGGATAAATAATGCGTTGGCCATGACTACGGGAATCACTTTATCTTCGCCCCGCAAAACCGACACTTCGCACTTTACCCACACCTTTCTCGGGTCGCTGACGGTGAGTGGAAACTTTGGCGATGAAGACTTCTCTTGCCGCCCCCCAACCCAAGCATACTAATTCTGTTGCAGATCTTCATCATGCCAAGAATTTCAGCAAAATTGATTGCTTACTGGTCCTTATTTGTTTGGACATTGTATTGATTTTCTGCACGTTGGAGTCCTCGGAGACTCGAAAGTCTGTGGTCGACTAATTGTAACGCCCAAGAGAATGTTCAAACACAATCAGCAGGAGCAGAGAACCAACTCGACACAGACAATATTAGATAAAGACAGCGGCATACTGGCTTAATCAAAAAGGCAAGACAAATACCCTCGTTGCACATCTCAATCCAACTGTCCACTTACTCTACACTTGACCTCTCCCCGATGTCCAAGCTTAGGAAGCCGTCCAGTCCCGACAAGGCGAAAGGTCTGACGATACAAACGTTCCGATCAGCAACAAGGATAGAATTGAAAATTGTTGCACATCGCAAATCAAACTGTCCACCTAAAGACTCTGTAAACATCCACTTCGCTCGCGATACTATAGCAGACCGACATTAACGACGACGATATAGGTATCAACGTACCCTTGACATCAAGGCCACCAAAGCAACGAGATCGGGACGAAGTGTTGCACATCGCACTCGTAACTGTCCACTCAGAGTCTCCTCCTTTCCAATTGGTGTACGACTTCTCTCGTATTTTTGAGACTGTCCCGTCCCGACAAGGTAGTCTACTCCCGTTAAGGCGAAAGGTCGGCTGGTACGAAGTACCAAAGTCGCTCCCGAATACCAACAGAAACGGACAATTGTTGCAAGTCGCAAATAGAACTGTCCACCCGAACTGCCCTTACTTTCCACCTATTTTCCACTTAGTGTTACAAATAGGGCATTCAATTAATAGACGTTGTACGAGATTTCTCGTTACCGACGTGGTAATTGGTTAAGAGGGCGGATGTGGGGCAAGTGCGAGGTGTGGGAGCTTTGGTGGTGGAGAGCGCGGGGAGGTCTGAGCTTTTCTGGATTGACCGTTTATAGTGACTACTCGTACGAGTACCATTGTGAGAAGAAGGAAATGGTTTGTGAGGAGTGGACAATGGATATGAGGCGGAGGTTTGTGCGCTGGCGCCTTGACGAGGTGGCGCGGAAGGAATGAGGACAAAATCTGTAACAAAATGAAGAAAGGAGGTGGACAAATGTGTAGACAATGATGTGGTGCTGGAATTATGAATTTTTTTGGTTTTGGAATTCAAGCACCTATTAATGCTCTGCCATAATCGCCTCTGTTAGGTAGACGATTGGTGGTGTGAATGTGGCATCTCGCAGGAGTTGTGTTCGTCAAGAAAACTGTTTCTGTTAGCCATCATCTCAATTCAAAAAAGTCGTTCACTTACTGCCACAATGGAAGTCCAATTCCATGAATCCTACCGGACTGTGGATACGATAATAGTATGGATCTTCGTCTCCAAACTCCCCAATCCAAGCGAAATAAGTTTCTGGCAGGTATCTCTTGAACAGAGCTAATCTGTGCTTGAGGACTGCGTCTGGGTAGTATTCGTTGAAGGCGAGGAAGAGGTTGATGATCGACTTTTGACCCTCTGGCGGGAATTCAGAGACTGGGCAGCCCTCTATTACAACTGTTAGCAGCCTTCAGTCTCTCAGAAAATAAGGTAGATTTACCAAAAGGCACAATCCTATTATCTTGCCTCGCACCAGCAAGATGTCTCTCATCAAACGGATTCCACCTATCGGCCGGCAAACTCTTCCCATCCATCCCCTTACTCAACGTAGCTTTCTCCTGCAGATCCCTTGGCAGTCCCTGCATTAACTTCAAACTCTCCAACTCCTCCGTCCTAAACAGTCTCAATCCAGCATGTGGTCCCTCGTCAATCCTATCCGGCTCTGCGCCCATGAACGTTGGTCCAATTACCATTCTCTTCCCAAGAAAAACGACGTTGAGACATAAGTGATGGCCGAAGAATGTGTAGCCCCAGGGAGAAGTGAGGGATGGTGTCCCGAACAGGCGGAAGTTGTACGAGTGTTCGTTTAGGACTTTTTTACCGTTTACGAGGTGGCCTAGGAAGTCGTTTGTGAGGCAGCAGCCGAGAATCTTTTCGTAGCCTTGTTTCGATGAGGAGGCTTTGAGGACGGAGTGGATGGCGGTTTGGATTTCGGGGGAGCATTCGTCGAGACGGAGTCCGCCCGTGAGAGTGTCAGTATCCCGTCTGCAGACGGAATTGAGAGTAGGTAGAAATACCTGGATTCATGTAGAGCTCAGGATTCGACCATAACCTAAACTCATCATCCGTCACATCCCCACAATGCACAACATTCTTCTGCTCCTCACTCAATGTCTTCATCAACGCCTCCGTCTTCGCAATTACCTCCTCGGTAGGCGCTCCCTCATCTTCCGCATATTCATACAATCCCTCTCTGACATTTCCGTCCGAAGTGAAGCCCTTGTATGGCTGTTCTAGATTCTTCTTCTCCAAACGATTGATCAACCAAGCTGGAGCTTCAATCTGCCTTCGCGACTCGCACCAACTCAATGCATCGTGATCTGCAATTCCAGCAATTCGAGGATGTGTCGCAGATGGAATAATATCGCGAAATGGGACGGCAGCGTCTGATCGAGGCTTTGTGGGGTCGTCCGATTGGAGGTATCCGGAATTGACTGGGGCTGCCATCTTTGCTATTCCGTTAGCAGATCCTCAATTGCAGAATCACATTGCAAGCAGGAAGGTACGGGGCAAGAAGAGCATTTGTGTATTGATTCTAGAATACATTGTGGTGTGAGAGTGGATGCGTGGAGAGGTGTGGACGTTGAAATGCGGATGTTGTGTTCGGGATGGATTCCAGCGAGGAATTGGGGGACTGAATGTGGGGAATATGGTCACGTGCAACGCGGGGTCCACAATGTGCCCCGCCGGGAGAGCCTTTGTCCACCTTCCAGTGGTGGAGCCGTGATGTTCTGCCGCAGCTTGGTAATGGTGGGGCAAGTTGGTGTGGGAGTTGAGTTTGAGTCGACGTTGTCCTTGGCCTTGTTCATAATCTCATACGATTCCCCTGAATCCTGACCGGATATTTGCAGCTTCATCATGTCGATTCCTTCATTCAGTCGTGAGTATCAGCACCATTTTCGTGGGGGATTGTGGGGACTTACGATTTGATCTAGGCTTGGTGAGATTCATCTCAAAGTCAGGGAGTGAGACGTATATCGGCCAACCCACAGACAAGGAGGTTGATGTTGGAGCGGCAATTCGAGCTGGGAAAGATGTTGAGGTCGATGTATACAGTGGCTCATCAGTTCTGAGTCCTGGGACCTCAACTGGCAAGACCCACGTGATTGGGAAGTTGCTTTCTCCTTTGGCCGAATCAGAAGTGGGGACAATCAGATGTATTGGACTGAACGTAAGTCGGTACTTCCGAGTCCTTTGAAATTTCATGCTGAAAATCTAAGTACGTGCAACATGCACGTGAAGCCAAAATGGAAATTCCAAAGATTCCGGTGGTCTTCATGAAGCCATCAACCAGTCTGGCAGATCCCTATCCAGCACCAACTGTTATCCCCAAGTTTACTCTTAAGGATGATAGCTGTGACTATGAATCCGAGCTCGTCATTGTAATCGGGAAAAAATGCAAAGACATCTCCGAAGCTCAAGCACTGGACTACGTTCTTGGCTACACAGCTTCCAACGACGTGAGCAGCCGAAAAGAGCAATTCGCTCAAAGTCAATGGAGTTATAGCAAAGGTTTCGATGGCGCTTGCCCGATCGGTCCTGTCCTTGTATCGAAAGAGTTGGTTCCAGATCCAGCAAAATTGAAATTGAGGGGTTTGAAGAATGGAAAGGTCATGCAGGATTGTGGTCTTGAGTGAGTTTTTCGATTCTTTAAATTCGATTGAAGACGGGCTGACTAATTTGGCAGTGACCTAATATTTTCCGTACCAAGGATCGTATCTTTCCTTTCTCAAGGAACAACTCTGAATCCAGGTACCATTATTTTGACGGGAACACCAGCAGGAGTTGGATTCAGCTTTGATCCAAAGGAGTACTTGAGAGAGGGAGATGAGTTTGCTGTGGAGATTTTGCCTCATATCGGGACACTGGTCACCAAGTTTGAGGCGGAAAAATAGATTGTAGCATAGAGTGTGGGCAATATAAATACTTGAATGAACTTGTTTATCTCGAAAATAAGATTCAGGGAATAGTGCTTGAAATTTGAAGAAGTTTCAAAGGCAGGAGGAACTCATGTGTGTAACGAGCCTGGGATCAAAAGTCTGTGCTTTTCAGGGCTTTTCAGGGCTTTTCGCTAACAAATGAACGCTGAAACTGAATATCGACTTTTGAATCAAAATATAAATATACTTAATTAATTTGTAAAAAGATACTTTAGCTTTTGTCAAATAATAAACTATAGTCTTAAAAGATTTTAATTTGTAGTTGTTTTATACTTTTTAAGTAACGGCATAGACTTTGAAGTTCTTCGCGAAAAAGTAGCCTGAAAACAGCCTGAAAAGCACAGACTTATGATCCCAGGCTCGTAAAGTCTTGGCGCTCCACCCTGCTCACTGAAATCGCGTCGCTCTAAACGCGTCAACATCCATTGAAAATAATGTCTGGACTACAGCACACGGCCATCACGAAGGCCTCGGTCAAAAGGAAATACAGCGAATACAAGCAGGGTCTTTTGAAGAAGGAGGAATTGGCCGTTGGTGGAGAGAAGCCGAAAGATATCTACGACGAATATTTTGAAGCAATCAACATTGATTACAGCAAACCGTGCTGGAGATGCAGACTGTCGAGAATACCAGTAAGAACCACGCAGATTGCTTATTGCCCCGATGTACTGATTTCTGTGAAGTGTAAAAGGTCCGAATCCCATGAATTCTGTCGAAATTGCTACAGGCACTTTCTCGAAGATACCGAAGGGGAATGGGAATTCGACTGCCTGCGAGACGACTTGGACAAGAATGTGGAGAAAACGATCCCAAGTATCTATGGCCCACTCGATGTTTCACTCTGATACTGATATTATGGTGCGCAGATATCCCGGGACTGGGTTCAGATGAATGGTTCCTGCCAGCGGCAGGCGGTATCTGGCTGAGGTTTCAAATGTCCTACAAACATCCCGACTATCGGTTTCGAGACCTAGACGAGTTCGCAAAACCGAACGATTCAATACTTCAGCGTACAGAAGCAATAATAGCCTTCACCGACCAGTTCCGTGTCACTCGCAGATCCTGCTGGCCTACGCATTGCTGCAAACCTATGACAAAGGAAATACTTAAGGTGTGCGCAAGCATACAAGTCAATATACTAGAGACGACGAGGGAGAGTTGGAATCCGCTCAACGAGAGGAACACCGTGATCGCGACCGCATTGCAAGCGCTTGCGCTTACCAACAACATTGAATTTGTCTGTCAAAGACTAGGGGAACCAGAGGAGGAAGAGTTCGTGGAAAACTCCTGGCTAGAGCCCGAGATCATCACAGATCATGATGAGGACGATAATGTCACAGTCGAGGTGTCCAGAGTCGAAGATACCTCCGAGATAGGAAAGAAGGGCGGATTAAAGCTGCGTGCCCTCATCACTCACGTCTTCCGAGTGGTACAGAACATGATTCTGAAACCGAAGGGAGTAGAACTCCCGACTATACTATGCGTGCTTTGCATCCTCAAGCTCGTGGAGAAGGATTTGGAACCCCGTCAGGATTTCCTGACCGGCTTCGGCTTCTGGGGTGGTGAGTTTGACGCTGCCTGGAATATTCTGTGCAAACTGTACCATCTGATTGCCAGAAATTATCATCCGATACGAGGACACTGGCACAAAAGTCTTTATCTACAGGTAGTTGGCCAGGAAGGCATTTGGTCCGTTACTTATTTCAGGGAACTGCAAAAGATATGGACTGCTGATGGTATGCCTGTCCCGGCTTGATCTCCAAATAACGAGAGACTGACATTGTACTCAGGATTCGACAAGAAGTGCATGTATATGTCATTTCCGGAACGCCTTGAGCACTTTGCCATGGGAGACGACATGAGTTGGCAGGAAGAGGAGGAAGAAGATTAAAGTCCCCAGCCAACTCAGTAAAATATTGTGCCTCTCGACTGGTCGTTGAGCAGCCTCCTTGAAGAACATCCGGGCGAAGAACGGTGGGAAGTGTATCCGTCTTTTAAACACTGTCGATTCGCCAGGTCAAGTTACTACTATCTACATGGTGAGTTCGTCGAGAGGATTGCTAAAGTGCTATGCTTACTCTCCCAACAGGATCAGTACCACCATCCTCGCATGATTGGTAGCTACTTCCCAATGGAAATTCTCATCCTAAATCCCCGCGTTAATTTCTACTTATGTTCTGCCTCGGCTGTGCTGTTTGAAGTTTGGACATGGACTTTCTTTTCCGGTGACTGCAGAGTTGGTCCCTTTATAGAGACTAGGAGCCTGTCAACTCAAGCGGGAACGGCCCGTCTTCCGCCTTTGCTCCTGCTTTTCATTCGCCTCCTTCGCCAGGCTTGTCTTCTTCTTTGCAAACTACTTCTACTTTCTCATCCAGCTTCTCCCTGTTCGCCTCATCCGTCACCGCAAATAGGCGGCAGAAAGAACTCCAGCTGCCACTTATCGCCAACAAATGTCTCACTGCCAACGCTAATTCCCTCCCTTACAGTCAAATTGTCCCCCGGCGCTCCAAAAATGACCGGCGGATTAGGGAGCTGCTGTAGAACTGACGTCTTCATCCTTTCCCTACTGTAATAGTATCCTCCAGCAAAGGTTACCACTGTCCGCGGACTAGAATGGATCAACGGGACCAAACGGGATAGGAACGAGTGGAAAGCTGGCCACTATAAGCTTTGTTCATTGAAGTTTTGTGTTTGTAGGCATAATAGCAATAGTATTGTGCCCCGTCTTAAGTTCGTCACAGTTCGGGTTTGGATATTGTTCTGATAGTGACGAACTTGAGGAACTCCACGATGGCGAGAGTGGCGCCCTCTTCAATGAAGGATTCTCAGAAGGTCGATATGCCACGGTAAATCTCGCTGAGCGCCTTCTCCTGGTAGGAGAACTAGTTGGTGATGCGGATCCCGATTGAGCCGTGGTGAGTATCTGCTGGGAGAGGGTTCCGGTGCGGGGTGCTGTGAGAAGTATATATGGACATTATGAAAGAAAATTTCATTTCCAAGTGGTCATACGTATAAAGAAGTCGGTCAATTCTATTATAGCAGTATGAGTGTTTCCATCATGCTTGCTGACCTTGCAATGCCAGAATGAGACGTCAAAAGGTTTTTAGACTCGTAGGATCGAGTGCGGTGGCCGAACAGCAACGAAAGTATTTGCATATCGCACAGAGGTTTGCTTTGAGACCAGAGCACATGGACTTATGGCGATTACTACAGCAGCTTAGATGCTTGAGGTCTGGCGGATTGCTTTTAAGTCCCAAGCACTGAGCAGGTATGCGCTTATCCTCTTTAATTCATTCCAATTGACGTCAAATTAGGGTTCCTGGACAACATTCTTTCCAACCAATGTCCTTGTGCAACCCACAGCTCCTCAAAATCCTACAGACAACAAAGCTCATTACCCTTTTGCCTCGTTCCCAGCCGGCGGCAAGAACAGCTCCAATTGATATTTCTCGTCAGCGAATACCGACCTTCCAATTCTCGAACTCTCCTCCAACAATAAGACATCACCGAGCAGCCCCATAAGCTCCTCGCTCAATTCCCTCCAAGGCAATAAAGAACCCAAGATTGGGATTTCTATCTTCAAATGACCTTAATCTCTCAATAAAGTAACAGCATATCAAGCGCTCTGATGATCCGTCGTCAGCAGTTCTGTCAGTTGCGCTTGATTGCACTTGGGATTAAGGTACGCTCCCTAGACAGACGGCCTGGATATTATGCAAATCTAAATCACATTCTTGAGACAAAATCTCCCAAACTCAAAATCAATATTCTCCAAAGCTAGCCCCAAATCCCTCGCGTGTAGACTTCTACAAAGTTCTACTGAGGAGATATGAACGTTGAGAGAAGTGATACAAAATGTTTAAATTTCCGCCCAAACGCCTACGCTAAGTATTACAATACGGGGTATAGACTAGTCTTCGTTTTCACCCAAAGTACTTCAGAGCTCTTGCCAGGCATATGCTAATCAGATACTAAGCATCCCTTCAACCCATCAACACCTCTCAACAACCAAAAACTCCTCCATCCTCCGCCTCCGCCTCCTGTCCCCCGCCCCGCCATTAATCTTAATCTCCACCAAAACATCCTCCAACATCCCCCTTGGCAACCATTCAAACACCAACCCCTCTTTTCCTTCCCCACTCCCATCCCAACTCGTCAAATCCCCCATCTTCCTCACAAATCCATCCACCAAAAACGTCCTAATCTTACTCCCCCTCTCCGTCTTCTCAAACACCTCCCAGAACGTCTCGCGAATAATATATCCCGAGAACTGTTTCTCGAAAATCATACCCATGATCTGATTCTGGAGTTTCGATACCAAAAATCGGTCGGCGAGGAGCCAGAGTGAGATTAAGAAATTGATGTCTGGTCGGGAGTGAGGGGTAGTGATGGATTGTGTGTAGAGCCAAGAGAGGAAGATATCGAATGTTTGCGGGTTTATGTCCCCGATTGTGAGGTGTGAGGAGGAGGAGAAGTGGGCGGCGAAGAAGGGGGAATAGTGCGTTATGAAATTTTTGTGGACGGGGATGGCGGTGATGCTGCCTTTGGAGTTTTCGAGGCCGATGGTGACAATTTCTTGTTCGCCGCTGGAAAGGTTGTTAGACTGGGACTGGGAGGAGGGATAAAGAGACTTACAGAAATGAAGGTGGAGGCTTCGATTTTGTGGGGATATGAACGAGGCGGATGCGTGGGCTTTTGCTTGGCTTGATGTTCATCTCGTCTGACGACACGCTGCTCGCCTTGCGCTTTCTGGTCATGACCGCCATTTTGATATCTTGCTTGGTAAAGGTAGATGGGACACTTGAAGTGAGGTGCAACAAGAGCGGATGTGAAGTGAGTCTATGTAACAAGGTGCAAGCTTCAAACGATATGAAGTCCGCGGCAATCACTTGATCACCCCAAGAGTATGCGAGTACCTCCACATCTTATACGAACCCTCTCACCACTAATATCTCTCTCCTGAATTTACCCCTGAGGCTGAGCGCCTACCAGTGACCGAGCCCTTACTGACGCTGCCACATATGTACAAATCGGTCACTTCCAATACATCAGATATGCACAATGTGGGGAAGTCCGTAGATGTCCACCGGTTGCCTCGAACAAATAAGCTTAATTCCACCCGAACGAACGTTGAAGGTGAGATATATTTGGAGGCTTTTGCATCTGCAAGAAGGGATGACTTGCTTGAAGCATGTGTGCAATGGGCAATGATTGGCGAATATTGTTGGGAGGGGGTTTCCAATATGGTACCTGTCAGCGCGGCACAGCCCTCCCCTGAAAACACGCCGAAATTGTTTAGCGAGAAGTATGTCACCGGCGACAGCGACGTGAAAGCGGACAAACACTAAAGCACAAGATATGTATGTTCAAATTCACAAATGGCATCATAAATTTTGAAGTATCAATCCTTAAGTTGGATTTTTGAACTTAAGGTTTGAATAACGGATTTCGGATTGAGAAAAGATTTCGTCGCTCTCGTTGTTTTGCTTAGAAGTCTCGCTTGAGCTTGAGCCCCTGGAACGCACCGAAGCGGCACGCGAGAATCCGCCGGCTTGATAGCCACATGCTGGCTTTAGACACTAGTCTGAGAATAGTTTTTTTTGAGTTTCACGGAGCTTTTCGATCTCTGAGCCTCTTCTATGAATGGAAGAAGAGTTTGTTGCGCGTCGACTACACGTGATGTTTGTTGTATGCCGGAGGCTTGATGAAATGAGTTCGCTATGCTGTGCTATGCCTATGCCATGCTGCCGGTTTCCAATAATCGAAGGGTATCTATCTAATCGCCATTTGAACACCGCCTAATGCATGTATGCAGTTTGAATAAGTCATCGCTCGCTCACTTCTTCCCAAACTTCTTCTCACCGCTCCCCTCCCCATTCTCGGGACCCATATCAAGACCTGCATCCAACGCACTGGCAATATCATCCCTGATCCGTATAGCTTTCATACTCTTCTCTAACTCCTGTCTTTTTGCCTCGAGATCAGCAGAAGGACCACTCAAACTCGTGCTCCCATTGAGCTTCATACCTCTCGAATTTTGCCTATTCTCAGCTTGCTGTCTGGCATGGGCTTGTCGTTGAGCCTGTTCTTGTGCCTGTTTCACTGGAACCAATTCTTTGACGAAATCCTGCGCCTCCTTGCAACCGTCCATTAAAAACTTGATCACCAGGGTAGCGCGCTCTTTCAGGTACTCGTTGTGTCCATCGTACACGCAGCAGTTGAGCAACGGCATAATTCCATGGTGAGCTAGGAGCTGCTTTTGAACAATCGGGTTACCAAGCTTGCTTTGCGGAACTGGGTTAACGGCTCCCTCGCGTCGTGCATTGGTGGGCGCAATGAGGGAGGTAAGGATGATCAATATTTGTATCTTGATTCCTGACCAGGGGAACAAGTGAGGCGTGTCATGGAGAGGGGGGAGATTGGCTGACTGCGAACTACGAGGAACGGGATCTGGCGATTTGCCTGTCGAAGCATCCGCCTGGCCTGGACGTCGAGCTGGACCTGGCATAGGAGTTGCTGATAGAGGCTTCTTTGCTACACCAACTTCAAGTGCTTGAAGCAAAGCTACCATTTCGTATACAGTCTCCCACTCGATGAGGAGATGGCGCATCTCTGGGATCTCAGCGATGACGGAGATGAAATCGAGGTATTGGGAAAGTCCGTCCTTGGCTCGTTCCATGTCCCAGAGGTCAACAGGAAAGTCGCCGGGGTGCTTCTTGTCTTTGATGATCTGCGTTTGTGCATCAATTAATGCCAGACAATCTGGCACCACCCGACAACGGAAGTAGTTGTACAGGAAGTGGATGAGCTTCGCATCGCGATTGTAGTCCTTGACGTCATCGTAGATTGGACTATCCTTGCGAGCGCGGAACATATAGTTGATGAGCCGTAGAAGAACGGTCTGAGCTGGAGACACAATGTCCTTGAGGATCCGGAGAGAGTTCCAAGCGTAAGGCAATAGCGCATTGTGATGGAATGACTCGATGATTTGAGCCGTAATTTGGAAGATGAACTGTTGGTCCGTCTGTTCCCAGACTGCAATGAAGACCAACAATTCTCGAAGTAGATTCTTTCCACAATCAAGTGCCAAGAACATTTTGCATCTCGTTTTTTGGAGGTTTTCACCGGCTTGTGTCAGACCCGAGCCCATCGAGTCCACGATACAGGCTTTGACGGTCATGTGCAAAGCCTCAATTTGCTTTGTGTCCAAGATATTGGGAATCTCAGTCAGCAATCCACGTAATGGACCCTCGACATAAGAATCATCGTCTTCCTCCTCTTCCTCGTCCTCCTCTCCATCCTCTCCTTGAACAGACCGATCATCAATCTCATCAGCAATCAGATCGCCATTCTCAGGCCCAGGTCCATAGTGCTCGTCATGATCGAATTGATCATGATCTGAACTTCGAGGCATATATCGGTGCATAGCATTGTCCTTACAAGCTCTAGCACGAGCCTCTGCACCTTCAACGGTTTCCATTGGCACAATCCAACCATCGAAATTGGCATCTCGGACCTTCTTCCACCAGATGTCGATTTCGTGCGAAACTCTGGCGTAGAGTCTATCCTGCTCAAATTTGTCTTCAAGATCTGGCTTCCAGACAGGTGTCGACTCCTCTGTTACTTCAGGTTCATCATCAAAATCGCCCTTCGGCAGCTCGCCAGGGGTATAGCCGGTAGACACTTCGGAGGTATATTGATCCAATAGTTTCGCGGCCACAGGGACCTTCTTCTTATTGTGTCTTCTCAGCCAGTTCTCGACTTCCTGATGCACCTTCTCGACATTCAAATCATCCGGAGGAAGCTCGTGAATCGCATCATTCTTCAGATCATCATCGAACAGCATCTCGAACCAAAACGACATCTTGAAGCGATCATTCCCCATGGTCCAATTGTGTGTATGCTGCAAGCATGTTACCAGAAGCTTCTTGTCTGTTTTCCTGTTAGCAATTTCCCCTATCACAATGTCTAGAATAGCAAAACTCACAAAGCTCCGTAATCTCATTCAACTTCCCCCTCCTCGCCTCATCTACAGTCTCCGCATCATACCCTTTACTCGTAACATTAACACACAGCACAATCAGCTTCTGCACCGCCTTATCAAATTGTACCGCCGCGCAGATTTCTTGTGCCGTCTCTTTAATCGCCAGCATATTCCTACTAATAACCAGCAAGCTATTCAAGTAATGTAGATCCTCCCGCAACGAATCGTAGGACGTGAGAATCAAGTTCGCAGACTCGGGGACATCGGCGTTCGAGCCATCGGCTGGAGGAGATTGAGGGAGGGAGCGTTTGTCGAGGGAGATTACTGCTGCGTTGAAGATCTTTTGGAGGTGCATCCAGATGTCGACATTTTTGGCAAGCTTTTCCCTATTGTAGCACACGCATCAGCTCTATCCCATACCCACCCAAGCTTTCAATACCACCAGGAAACGGGAAGGAAGAGAGGAACAACATACCTAACTTCCGCCCTATTCAAACTCAAATCCAACGTCTTGCCCACCATCTTCTTAACCTCCCCCATCGTCTTCCCCAAATACGTGCGTTTAGGCTTCTCCAACATCCCCTCGAAATGCCCCTCCAGCAGTATTAACACAGCATTAAACCCCCTCTCCTCCTCACTCTGCGTATTCCGTCTCCTCTTCATCTTCTCTCTCTCATCAGCACCGATCGGCATACTAATCGACGAGAAGGGAGGCTTGTAGTCCGGCAAGATGGATTCGCGGTTCGTGCGGTAGGTGCTGCTGGTTTCATCCCACCAGGTTGCGAGGGGCGTTTTGCATTTGCTGCAGATGGTGTGCGGGGTGCGGTTTGTGGGAAGGAGGTGTCCGCATTCGATGCAATGCATGGTGCGTGTGTGTTTGGTTGGGAAGGGAAGGGAAGATGAGGTGGCGGAGAGAGGATCGTGGTTGCTGTTTGCTGGTGGTGAGTTGGTGTGGGAGATTTTTTGGTTCGGGTGTGACGTTCAAATGGAGGGGCTGAACTAGCGGGGCCTAGATACCGCAGCTGTTGACACTGAATTCACGAATGGCTTCAGCTTGTGTGAATTTGTTTTGCGCTGAAACTTTTGAAAGTACTGGGTTACGGATTGGTCATGAAGCTCCTACGAAGCTTTGTAATTAATTTTAAAGCTTCCAGGACGCGGCAACGCGATCACGTGTACATCTATTGGGGGAACGCTTTGATACTCTTGAAAGTCCTATTGTATGGATTCTTCTACAAAAGAAGCAATATATTACACAGCTAAATGCTGCCAATCGATTCATCCATCTTCATCGCCAGTCGCCTTCCATCCCCCTCCCCATCCGCCAGAAACTCCCAAAATGCCCTAATGTACAAGTATGAACTATTTTGATGCCGCCAAATAAACTCAAGCAGCACCGGCCAAATTTTTTACAAGAATCCTGTACTTCACTGACCCGTTCCATCTGTCATTGATCCTTCGCCTGGCTTGTTGCTGTTCTTCTTCTTACGATTTCGTCTCCGCTTCTTTTTAGTTACTTCTCCTTCTCCATGGGCTTCTTGATGCTCGTGGTCATGATGGTCATCCGCAGAGCTATCCGGCCCGGAGTGTGTCGTGTGTGATTTTGGCGGAGACTTTGGTGATGTTCCTCTACTGCTGCCCTCTCCCTCGTCCTGTGGGTCGCCGTTCGCCTCCAACACAACCTTTCGAACTCCACCGGAATCAACGTGAGTCTCAGTAATACTTCCACTTCGAGCTACCCCCTTTTTCCGAGGATGTCCAAGCGAGACGAGTGAGCCCACGGTGTCACTGCTATGGCCACTCTCTTGACTTGGTTGCCTGTCATAAGGCCATGGTCGGGGACTGTCGTTTCCGTCTGCATTTGTGGGTTGTTTCGAGGCTCCATCCGTAGTAAGCATTTGTGAGAAATTGCTTGAACCGTTTGGTCCGAATGATCCATATCCTTGCTGAATAACTTGTACTCCATCCTTGGCGTCCTGGCCAGCAGACTTAAGAAGGCCTTCTCTTTCCCCACCTTGAGGTGCTGGGTTATCTTGGTAAGGCTCCTCGACAATCGAATCTGTAATAAGCGAGTCCGAGCGAACAGGTTTGCCAGAGCCTTTGATCTTCACGGTGTTGTAGCGAGTTGTCTTCGGTCGACTAGCAAGATTTGATGGCCCAAGATGCTTTAGGTGTTCTCGCATGTCATGAACATTGCCGCGGACCGAGACTGTGTTGCCTTCTGCACCACCGGAACCTCTTCGGATGAAGGTCGCCTTGGGACTTGAGCTAAGGAGGTTGATACTGTCTGTTCGAGTTTCGGAGTTACGGCTTCGGCTTCTCACAATAAGTGGATCTTCGCCCTCGGTCAGGTCAATCAAATGATCTTCTGGAGCGTGAAGAGATGCGGTATCTGGATTCGTGACAAAATGGCCCTTCTGAACACGAGCTTTGGGAGCAGGTGCGATACGCCGAATGGCTTTGTGAACATCAATGTAGACATCGGATTCGTCAATGATTTCCCTGTGTCGGGTTAGCGATTGGTTCAAAACAAGGAAAGTCTACACATACTCGCCAATAAGCTCCTCAATCACATCTTCCAGTGTCACGACTCCGATAGCTCCATAGTCTTCGCCGGGGAATTCAGAAACGAGCACCATATGCGACTTGCCCTCCTGGAAGAAGTTGACAATGTCGAGGCAGCTGGTCTCCGGTCGAGTCTCCGGTAAAGTAGCCAAGGCAAACTCGCTGACCTTCTTGCAATCCTCGGGATCATAGGTAATCAAAATCTTGACCAAGAGCATGCCCACAAAGTTCTTCTTGTTTCCTGGTTCGTAGATTGGTATCCGAGAGTATCCTGCGCTGAGAATGATATTCATAGTATGCTCGTCGAGGACGGTATCCGCAGACATCGTAAACACATCTTCCATTGGCGTCATAATATCTCCAACTGCCTTATCCTTCAAATCGAGGACAGCACTAATAATCGTAACTTCATCCTGGTTGAGACGTTCCGTAGGACTGGATCCTAGAGTTCTATGGAGTGTGACCAATGTCTTCAGACCAGCCTTCTTGTATACCGTTCCATGATCTTCACCGAGAAGGTAATCGAGGAGTTTCGCAGTCGGCCAGGCTACCGGTGCCATGAGCCACATGAGGCCAAGGACGAAAGGTGCCATGTAGGCACCAATTGAGAGTCCATATCGAACGCAGACCGATTGAGGAATGACTTCGCCGAAAATGACTGACAGATATTAGTATGTTCTCAGAAGCACCGAAGAATTTGCATACCGATCAAGACCGTACTACCCAGGACGGCGGGCCAGCCTCCTCCCAGAGAACGGTCGAGCACAATTGGCAGAGTTTCATTGACAATAACGTTGCTCAAAAGTAAAGTCACCAGAACCCAATGTTTTCCTCTCTTCAGCAGATTGAAGACCTTCTGCGCGTGTTTCTGTTCCTTGCCCTCACCGGACTGTGCGATAACCTGGAGATAGATGCTATCTTGTCCCATCAACCTGTAGAAATTGATCATCAGTACATTGTTTTGGGCGCGTCCTCGGGATTGTCCTTACGCAATAGTCAATCCAGCAAAAGCACCTCCAAGCAGTACCAGAGCAACTGCAACGGTCATATACAGCACAAGTCCGCCTCCATCTGCCTGTTCGGGCTCCTCGCGCATCAACAGATGTAAATAGGGTTTCAAAGGAGCGGCCGCCACGTGTGTTAACTGCGCGAGAACAAGGACGAGGATCTTGCTGAGCCCATTGGTACCGGGTCGATGGGAATTGTAGCCATTATTCGAACTGGATCGACATATTGCGACCGCAGATTTTGAGTTCATCGCCGCACTGGAGCTCCGACTTGACCGCTACAATGGCTACCTCGACGACGTAGCGCGACTCCCGAATTGAAGGATGTTCCTGGCTGGCCAGAAGGTTGGCAGCAGAAAATAAGACGGCGTGCAAGCACGAGGAGAGTTGGCAGAAGCTCAGGCTGTACGGAAATTAGTGATGGTGAGAGGGATTTCCAGGGTTGCAGGGTATGCACCTGTAGTGGAGGGTGGGTGGCACTAAGTGGCCGTGGTATTGGGGGACCTCTGTGTGCAGCTGCTGGGATGATTTTCGGCGATTGGCTTCGAAGCTTCAGACAGGCGAAAATGACGACGATTGATCAAAGCACACCACAAACTTTGATAGAGAGAATTTATATCAGCTCCCAGAAACCCGAATCGAGAACTACAATCAAAACCACAAAGAATTTCAAATAATCGAACGCGCTTTGTGTTCTCTCGGCGGATAGAAGCTCGCGAAAGGAGCAATCCGATGTTTTCATCGTCTCCTTCTCGCGGGCACGCTTGTGTGCGAGTGAGTTGCTGAATACAGTATCTACAACGTCAAGCCTACACATTCATATGGGTTTCAGTACACCATCACAACGTTATCTCGGGTGTTTGTATTGGCAAGATAAATCGAGTCCATCTGAGCAATTGCTTCGTTGGGGCGCTGAGGTTTTGTGAGGGGCGATGATGGCTTCCCCGAGTTACCATGTATCACACACTAGGCTACTCTCGACGGATCTCGCAAACGCTGTGTACGAAGTACAGGGCCTTTTAATTGTTGCGCGAGTCTAGATTCGTCCAAATACTGTCGAAAAACCGAGTAGTCTGCCCAATCACCTGTCCAGAAGATTTCTTTCTAGTCTGTAATTGGGTAATCTGAGTGGCGGTGTTTAACAATTAAAAGGCCCTGTGCTTCGTAGTACACGGAGATTGCCAATCTTTTTGACTTGAGAGGCGTTTGAATTCGCCGTGGCGCTTTCTGGGAGATTTTGCATCTTATCTCACACGTGGTAAGCATCACGTGGTGGATGTCCGCTTTCCCGTCCTTGCTCTGCTACGCTCGGAAACAAGGAGGGATGTTCTACCAAGCGTGTCCTTAACTCTTTCCAGAGCACCGAAGGAATTCCGTACGATCTAGAGAACCCCTCGACCAAGCGGAAACCCACGTTGTGGGTGTCTCAGATCCTGGGTCAGAGGCTCACCTCAATGTCTTAGATTAACGGGAAGATCCTTCTATTCCATTCTCTGAGGCTGAATCTATCTAAAGATTTCCGATTACGAGGTTTACTGCTACGTTGCCTCAAAAGTTCTCCAAGAGCAATTAGGTCATCCTCCCAACTTGATCGTGGGCAAACAATGGGTACATTTACAGTAATTTTGCTGCTGGGTAACATTATCAACATGAAAGATACCAGGAACTCGTTACACAATACAGTGCTCTGGGATATTCGAGAGCATGAGAGCCTCTTCGTACGAGACGAAAAATGATTATATTTTGTCCCACGCATCATGCCAAGAGCCAGGACCACGAATGAATACCTCCACTAACATATAGACCGCAAGAATAATACTATTCAGTGCGTCCCTAGTACGCCGCTTCCAAACCTCGATATGTCACCTGGTACTCAGCCAACTTTTCTATTTCAAAGACTCAAAGATATTCCTACCGTCATTAAGGAAATACAAAGTATTGAAAAATATCATCATACCAACTCCAGTACGCCGACTCCACGAAACCACTAGTCAAGACCCTTCAAAAGAAAATCAGTCGAGAACAATAGGATCCCGTCTAATCTGCCATTGATGTCTTCACTCCAACCAACCAAAGTCGTAGTCCTCCCAGAGACTTTTCAGACTCACATAATCTCAAAAGTATATTCCACGCCGGCTCAACACCCTAAATCCGTGGCGGCTTCCGGTAAATATAACATAAAGAAAGGGTACTCTCCATCTCCATCCCATTAAAACGAAAGGAAACGGCCAAGCGCCATGCTTTCATTGCTCAATCCCTCCGAACGACTAACCAAAATACTTCGTTATCTCTCTACCATCCAAGAAAAAAAGTAAAACGGAAACAAGATCCAGAAAAGAAAGGAGCCTCCCATCTCAAGCAGAGGCTTTAAATCAAGCCAATATGACCCCATGAACACCCTTCTGATGTTTCCTCAACTTCTCCAGCCGACAAAATCCTCGTCCTTGATTATTACCACACCCAAACCAAGAGCAGTGGTGTCGTTCGCCGAGGTGTACAGAATGCCAATGACGCTCCAAATCACTCGGGCGGGTGAAAGATTTGCTGCAGCCAGCTAGCCAAAGGCAGTGGTGCTTGGAGTTACGAAGCTCGCTTTGGATGTTTGCTGAGGCTGAGGAGGATGCTTCGTGAGTGTCCGGAAGAGCTTGGGCTAAAAGTTAGTTACAACTTTGCATTGAAACAGACACAATAAACTTACACAATTTATGAATTTCAGAACAACCAGTGTTACAACCAACTCTCAAATGCCCTGAAAGCAAAGGTGCCGAGAAAGTTGAAGCAGGGTCGAAATCCATGCTCCCATTGCCTAGTTTATCCCCAGAAATATTTGCAAATGATACCGTAGGTGCATGCGAGACAAGGTGTAGATTAGTTGGCTCGTTGGCGAAGAGCTGCGACCTGAGAGGATTGAAGAGGCAGGCAGCGGTTCTATCGATGGGAGGCTGCAGTTGGTTCGAATAGAGACCGAGTATTACAGGATCAAATGTCTGAGATCCAACAGTCGAAGACCTCCAATGTAAGCATCTGCAGTCTAGCGCGTTGGTATCAACTAACCTGCGTAGCCATCCATGAGCCCACTTCCTGCACCAGGAACATAAACGTTCGAGACGCCTGATTCGTTACTCCAAGCAAAAGATGTTCGAGGATAATGCATAAGCCATAAGGCTTTTGCGAGCATAGTATACCTAGTGGTGGAGCTTGTACACGGATCATGTCCGGTCAAGTCCGGTCTAGTGGGAGAGCACCCATCTATGAAGGGTATGTCCAGAGAATCTCCGGCTGGAGACAGACCACCTATGAAGGGTATGTCCAGAGAATCTCCAGCTGGAGACAGACCATCCATGGGATATCCATCCAGTTGCAGGGGGCAATTTTTGGAGATTCCAGATGGGGAAAGGCCAGCCAGATATGAAACGTCACCGGGAGATCCATTTGGAGAAAAGCCATCCAGAGAGGTAGCACCTAAAGAGAAGCCATCCACCAGACCTAGAGGATAGGCATCCAGAGAGCGGCTATCTGGAGAGAGATCATCTAGTGGGTACCATCCGACCAAATTATCATCCATATGTGGAAGAAATGCAGGTCTCAACAGGTCAAGCGACCCTGATAGAACATTGCTGTCTTGTATCAGTCTCCAAAGCAGAGACAGGTACTCAGACAGCACTGCCGTATACTGACCTGAATCACAACGTGAGTTTATGTTCAGAAGAAGGGAATAATGAATTGTTACCATGCGAGAGTATGATTTGTTGAAGATAATGAGGCGGCATTTGGGGCGGAGCGCGAGGCTGGAGATGCACCACTGGGAGACAAGGGCGCTAGCGCGGGCGAATGCATGACACCGAGTAGCACTCAATTTTGAGATAATTCGAGGTTCAAAGATATTAATTAGAAGAAAAATGAAAAGCGAAGGTTCCGCGAAGTTGATATGAAAGGACAAGAGGAGTTGGTGAAGCCAGTCGAGGAAAATCACGAGCTTTATAATCGAGGAGTAGTCCGTTTCTCGCTTCGCCCTCCTCCCTTGCACTTCCCGTAGTGACAGGTGTCGACGCCCTCAGCTAGCCAACAAAGCAGAATTAGGCTCCCTGCAAGGCTCTCACAAACCGGGCGCCTGTTGGACTCGTTAGATTTTGATCACCCCTTCATTCTTCTCATGGTCTCAAAACATGGTAATTCGCAAGATAAACAATTCTTTCTAAACCCTGAAACTACATTTCACTATTCCTCTGGCTTATTTTATAGATCTCCAACGTCAAATCGGCTTCAACGTCTCAATGGCTCCCACCAGGCCGCTCAATGTCCGCTGGGCAAAGGCCTTTTCAACAAGGTATCCTTCAGATTCATCCTCATTCAGCTGTAATTTCAGCAAGGGAAATAGAACTTGCGACAAAACATTTAATCGCCAATGTGATCTTCGGTTTGTACTGAGATTTCCTTGACTTGGCTATTGACTGACACCCTTCCCAGTCGGCACGAGAAGAACCACACCCGCTCTTCAAAATGCAGCCATTGCAGTCGTGGATTCCCATCTCTCAAAGACCTTGAGCGACACTGCAACAGCAAGCACAAGCTGACTATCAAGTACTTCTGTCCATACGGAAACTGCCGAGATTCAATGGGACCACTGAAGGATGGCGAGATCTTAGGAGGCGAAGACTTGGACAAAGGCTTCAAACGAAAAGATCATTGGCAGAAACATCTCCAAGATGGGCATAAGCTCAGTCGTGAGACTGTGGGTGCTTTGCAGAAGAACATCGCGATGCCACCGACGGCGGTACTGGAAGGGGAGAATTGGCTTGCGGTGTTGCCACCGTGTATTTCGAGGCCGTGAAAGACTTCCGCTGCTCCAAGTGAAGATAGCAAGGCTGTTGTCGAAGCAGAGATTAGAGAGATGCCACTGGGAGCCGGGTCTGAATCGGATGGATTCGATTGCGACGAAACGATAGTTGTCGATTCGCAGGAGAATGCTATGTGGGCCGAGAAGTATGCAGAGGTCATCACTTGATGGGTTGTGATCATCTATATGTATAATTCCCGATCAAAATGAATAGATTTCGAGATCTGAAACGAAAATTTAGATGAAGAGGATGAGAAAGAGCGATGCAGTGTTGTTGACCTTCGGAAGTCCACTAAAAGTTTAGCGAAATTAGGGTCTTAAAGCCCCTCTTTTAGCACATCACATCCTTAACGAGCCTGGGATCATAAGTCTGTGCTTTTCAGGCTGTTTTCAGGCTACTTTTTCGCGAAGAACTTTAAAGTCCACGCCGTTACTTAAAAAGTATAAAACAATTACAAATTAAAATCTTTTAAAATTATAGTTTATTATTTAATAAAAGCTAAAATATCTTTTTATAAATTAATTAAATATGTTTATATTTTGATTCAAAAATCGATATTCGGTTTCAGCGTGTATTTATTAGCGAGAAGCCCTGAAAAGCACAGACTTATGGTCACAGGCTCGTAACACAGTCTCGCCTTCCTGTTTTCAGCTTCCCAATAATATTTTCAAGAGCTGTTCATAATGTACGAGTCAGTATTAATTTATTTCCTCTCTATAATTGGTTCTCCAAAGTTTCTTTAAATTTGGGATGCACATCTCCTGCGATCAAAAATAAGTCACTGTCAAGCCCATTACAGTGGGGTAAATGCCGGGTTGTTTTTTGGAAACTGCTTGCTTGTCTTGGACCGGCATTTACAGCTTCATTATTTGTGGTATTATTGATACTTGCGGGCTGCCTCAAGCCTATGTTGGCCTGCATACATGAAAGTGACCATGATATACTCATTGCTTTGGGGTTGAGCAGCACTACAACTGCCTGTGGAGTAATTTGTACTGTACCTCTTCATCTCCTTGTTCCAACTAGCAGACTCTTCTCCCTACAAATCTACATATACCCCATCTCCTCATGGCAATGTAGCTCATCAACCATACGCACAAACCAATTTCCACTTGCAGTCATGGGAGTAGGTGCAAGCTTTCAGGTGCCAGACACCATGCTATACAGCGACTACGGACTCGGCGAGCTCTACCGCGGCACTCCCAGACACCACCTGCACCTCGTCGACGAAATGTGCCTCGCCGCAATCCGCACCTTCCTCCAAAGCGGTGTCTCGAATCTCCTCACCCCGAATCCAAACAACATCCAGCCCGCCAATACACCGAACGTATTACAGGCAAAAGCCATAGTGCGGGTGTAAAGTGTGTGTTCATGATGTCTTCTCCTGTCTAGCGGTGAGATGAGGATATATATAACATTAAACACGTGACCACCCTAATAGAACGCAACACATACCCTAACTTCAGACACAAGACCCATCATCCTCCCTATCTGCCAACACACTCCAACGTTCAGACCCGGGAGTCCCCATTGGCCTGCACACCAACAACTCATGAGCTCTGTGCAGAATACTATCTCGTCACTCGGTGCGTGCTTCGCTGCCTTCCAACCACAGACACATGCAGCAGCGAAGCAGTACTTGCGAGATCTCGCCAACGACCCTGCGAATGCCGGTACGATCATCCCACGTCAAAATAGAGCTCAAGATCAGAATTGTTTCCTGACAATGAAGCTCTCTGTCAACTTCTCACTTGCAGCTGAAGAGCTAGCAACGAACCATGCGAGTCCATGGAGCGTGGTGACCTTCGCTTGGCAGTTGCGAGGGGACAGATCCAGGTTTCATTATTAGTGGCAAATGGACATAATAATGTGACTCATGGCCTGCCTGGAGATATAATTCTCATTAGGGGGGGGGTGGATATTGGGAATGTAAGTTTCGAGGGGGAAAGATATCAGTTAGAGTTCTTTCCGCCTCCTATTGATGAAAATTCTTGGCTTCGGGAGCTAAAGATGAGAAAAGAGGTCGACAAGCTATATCAGGGCGGAGGGAAAGGTGGAGGTGGAGGTGGAGAAAGCGGTGAAGGGACGAGCGGAAGCAAGAAGGGAGGAGAGGGCGGCGGAAAGGGTGCGAGAAAGACGGGGGTAGTGGAGCTCCAGCTTGGGTGGATGCTATCCTCAACTACGATCCCAGACAATGAAAAATGACATACAAAACCTGGGAAGTCTGAAGTTAAGAGATAAGGACGTGGCTCGAGTGCATAGTGAGCAATGGAGTCGTGGACTCGTGGTCCACTGGCTTGTGGGCTCGACACGAAATGAAACTAAAGCTTTCGAGATTCCCACAAAGTCATGCTGCGAATTTGTGACACAGAAGCACAAATATGTATTGCTTTGTGTAAGGCAGGTAGGTTCTCTTGAGGGTTGAGGAAGAGAAGTTTGAATTAGTTAAGGAGATCTAGACAAAGCTAGTCTACAATAGATCTAGCTCACAGCCCTTCAAACTATGACCACTTCAAAGCCATCGACCTTCCCTTCCATCATTCCGACGATTCATGATCTGAGTCGAGTGACTATCTAACGGAGAATTGACATCCCATCGTATTCCGAAATTTAGAAACGATGCAACCTGGCAGGATCGCCAGTCATGACGTTGTCAACTCTGACGTTAAGGTTAATTGTTCCTCCCACTTCGGATTCGGCGTCAAAACCGGAACCACCTTTCCGTATCTTACTCCGACTCCTCGTCATTCATCAGGTACCCATTCTTACATATATATTCCCATTCTCATTTCCTTCTCTTTCAAGCTAAAATCTCTTCATTTCTCATCAATCATGGCAGAAAAAACTTATCGAGTTATCATCGTAGGCGGGGGCATCGTCGGCCTCTCCGCCTCCCTCTTTCTCTCATCCCACAAAATCTCTCACCTCCTCATAGAACGGCACGCAACAACATCAATCCACCCCCGCGCTCGCGGCCTCAACGCACGAGCCATGGAGATCTTCAGAACTATTGGAGTCGATGAGCTTGTTCGAGAAGCAGGTGCTGATCTCGCTCCTAGTATGGGGATGTTCAAAGGAAATTCATTCGTTGAGGTTATCGACCATAGAAAACGGAAAGAAGAAGATGGAAATAGAGGGGGAATGCCCGTCGAGTGGTTAGCGACAGGAGTGAGTTCGACAAAGGGGTGTAGATGCACCCAGGATTGCATGGAGCCTGTTCTCGTCAAAGCTGCACGGGAACGGGGTGGAGAATTGCGCTACAACACCCAATGTGAGGACTTCTCACAAGATTCGAACGGAGTAACAGTCACATTACGTAATCGAGGCAATAATTCAACCTCTACTGTTCGAGCAGATTATCTCATCGCAGCCGATGGAGCAGGGAGTCCAATCCGCAAACAACTCGGTATCGGAACAACAGGAAAGGGTGTCCTAGGAAACCTCATCAACATTCTTTTCCACGCCGACCTACACTCCCTAGTTCGCGGCCGCGAAATAAGTCTTTGCACCATCGATCGTCCCGACGTTCACGGCGTAATGACATCCATCGACAATAAATCGACCTGGGTCTTCCACCTCTGCTGGGACCCCACCAAAGAAAAAGCAGCTTCATACACGCCCGAACGCTGTGAAGATCTCCTTAGAATTACAATCGGGATCCCAGATCTCAAGATTGAGGTCAAGAGTATCCTACCCTGGACACCCGCCGATATGTGCGCGACGAAATTTCGGTCTGGGAGGATCTTTCTTGCGGGAGATGCAGCGCATCAAACGACTCCCTACGCAGGACAAGGGGCCACAACCGGGATCGCAGACGTGTTTGACCTCTCTTGGAAACTCGCCTCAGTTATTTCCAACTCAGCAAGTCCCAAATTACTGGAGACGTATGAGCAAGAGCGGTTACCAGTTGGACGATTCGTAGCGAAATAATCCGGGGAGTTAGCGGATCAGTACGGCTTGCCTATAGCTGCGAATGGTGGGAAGTGGAAGTTTCTTGTTACTATGTTGTGGCGGGCTCCTATGATTGCTGGGTTTGGGTATCGGTATACTGAGTCTTGTGCTATCGTTCAAGAAGAGGAGGAGCTGGGATGGATGTGGTGGTGGGGTGTTCCGTGGACGATTCCCTCGTTGGTGATGGGGTTTAATGGCAGGCCTGGGACGCGGGTTCCTCACCTTTGGGTCCAGCGCGAGGGACGACGGATCTCCACGCTTGATCTATTTGGGACGAAGTTTGTCCTGCTCGCAGGCTCGGAAGGTAAAGTTTGGCGTGAAGCAGCTTCTGAGATCGCAGAGAAGCTGGATGTGGATCTGGAGACGTATCGTGTTGGCCCGACAGGCGATTTGTCGGATCCGAAGAGACAGTGGGACTCTATTGCTGGTGTATCATCTCAAGGAGCTTTGCTTGTGCGGCCAGATGGGTTTGTGGCTTGGCGAGTAAAGGATCAACAAGGAGATTTGAAAGTGAGGTTGCAGGATGTTTGGGAGAGGATTTTGTGTAGATAAAAGAGTCTTTTCTTTGATTTGTGACAGCAACCCTCACCTCATGCGAAAACGAATAGAAATAATGTATAATGTATTAGAACCACTGAATTGAAGTTTGCAAAGACAGAATTACAATATTGAAGAATGAGGGGGTCAAGAGCTCACACCTGGCAAATCACGATCACTTGATGGGTATGTGGGCGTCTACAAATAAGTTTAGAACTACTAGAAGGTAGCAATTTTAAGGTTTAAATGGTAGAGACTGTAGTGAATGTATGTGTCTTCGACCCGGTCTCGCGTATTTCATTTTCGAGACCCTCCTATCCCAGGCAAGAGATTAAAGTCGCTCTTTTTTAGCAGCTATCTTCCATCATCTCTTAATGCAAGAGCTGACCAACGATTGATCAGTCCAAACACCATTGTTGTCCGTTGGTGTCTCCGTCAGCGCATACGTGCTCGCCGAAAAACTTCCAGCTGCCCACCCTACGTATCCGATGTACACATTCGAGTTAGCACTGTCCGTGTTAGCCCGTCACCTCCCCTCTGGTCCCCAGCTAGAGAACTTACTTTAAAAACGCAATCTCCTGACACAAATAAGTAGCACAATTACTCGTATTCGGTCCCCCCGTCTCCGTCAAAATCGCCTGTCTCCCTACACTATTCAACCAAGTAGCAAGCGGCTGGAATGCATCTGCAATATTGTTCGTAACGCAATCGGCTCCACCACCGCTGTTATCTGAATCTAGATACTTGTGAACATCGAAGATCAGACCGGTGGTGGTTCCGTCTGGGTTGGTGACGCCGAGGAGAGCGGCTGCTGAACCGGTGGAGATGAATGCGCCAGCCGAGGTGTATTGGGTTCCGGGAAGGAGGATGAGTTGCGAGGTGGCGCCTGCGTTGCGAATTGCGGTTACGGCGGCTTGGACGGAGGTTGCCCAGGTTGTGACGGTTACTAGTTTTGTGAGCTGAGGATTTGGAGAAGGGGTGGGGAGGGACTTACGGTCGTGAGGCTCGTTCATGACGCCAAAGAGGATCTTGGATTGACTGGCGTATTTGGTGGCAAGTTGAGACCACAAGTTGGCAAATTGATCATTCGTTGGTCCACCTTGGCCGATGATTCCTCCATTCCATCGGGCATCTACAATCATTAGTGACTTCCTCAACGTCGTTCAGAGATTCTCTCACAATTGTGGATCTAGCCAAAGTCAGCACCAAATCAGAGCAGATCATAGGAGTGACTTGCATCAATAATACAATAAGCATCAGTAGCCAAGCAAGCCTGAACCAAGGTATCGTATTGTGCTAAGTTCGTAGCATTTAAAGTTCCTCCAAGAACACCGTTGACCAAGAATTGCCATCCTACTGGCAAGCGGAAGATATTTAGGTTGTCATCTTTGACGAAATGGCTCATTTGACCTGGGCCATCGGGATAGCTTCCTCCTAGAGGAGGATATGGTCCGGTGGTACCAGTGATCACACAAGTGCCATCGGTCGTGCACCCAAAATCGAATCCAGCAATGTTGACACCAGCTGGAGAAGCAAATTAGCCGGATCAATGAATATTTGGGTGTGAAGATCTTACCAAACCGAACCTTGCCTGTTGACGAACTAGTTGCAGATGCAGCTGAAGACGTCGTTGAGGAGGTGGCTGCTTTGGTCGAGGTGACGAGAGTAGTGGCTACCGAGGAGCTGCTAGCAGCTGTTTCGGGAAGACATTGCGAGTAGTATGAGCTCGAATATGTGCACGTGTAGCCTGAGACACATGTCGTGGCACCTGACCATCCGGTTCCTCCGCCTATTCTACATTAGTATCTTGCTTGAAGTTTTCTTCATAGTCGGGAATGCTCTCACATTGTCCCCAAGCTCCAGATTGAGCCGATACTGCACTGGCAAACAAAACAGAAAATGCAGAAGCAGTCTTCATTTTTAGGGAATGAAAGATCTTGAAATATGTACAAGAAGGTATTTAAAAAGGGTTGACCAAGAAAAGGAGAGCTTCAGAGCCCAGCCACGGGTATATACATGTTCATAGACATGAGCTAAAGTCGGTAACCGCTAGAGGGCAGATTGACTTCAGTCCTTAATATCCTCATGGCATGACCTGGTAAATGACACTTCACCACCTCACGGGCCGCAGGACCGCCGCACTTCCAGCCTAACCTCAAGATCGCGAACAAAAGAAGATGGTGGCTTCCCCACCATCGTAGCTACCTAGGTGCAGGCCTTGCACTGCAAGGAACGGACTCAGGATCTCCTAGCCCCTTTCTTTCTCGGTTCCTGAACAGAAAACGAGCATGAACAAGGAATCCAATGCCGTGACTCCGGGTTGTATTGATGATTGGGGGAAGATCTGGGGTAGAGCCAGGATAGCTGCAAGAACAAGGATTGGATGTAGGCGAAATCGGGAGTAACCGATCACCCCTCCATTTAATCGAGGGGTGACCGTTTTAAATCAACTTTAATGTATTCTCGGAAAGGAACTTCCGTAATAAACATGCAGACAAAAGAAACTTCGTTCCGTGGTACCGATATTTGGTACGATGCATTTATCCAAGACGGTGGCGGCGACTAGATTGAAAATTGAGCTGTTCTTTCTGCAGTGTTTGTCTCATCATTGGCTCTTCGCTCACAATGGGTTGTCCTTGTTCGATCAAGACAAGAGGTGTGACCTGCTCTGCAGCCCGGCGTGACCAAGGGGCAAAGGTGCAAGATTTCTAAGCTTGAAAGCGCCATTGAATTCGATATAGTGCTCCGTTTGGGCGAGTGGTGAGGTTAAATTGCATTGATGCGGTCTTCCGTCGAAAACTGGGAGCTGGAGTAGAGGCCTTGGGAAGCATTACGCGGTCGAAGACAGTGTCGCGGATGTTTTGATATAATCTCTACTATTCGACGAGAGTGGCGATGAATATTGATTGATGTTGATGATGCGAGATGAGATATAAAGAAGATGAAGCTCCGGATCAGGCGAAGATGAACCAAACCTCGACTAGCTCACGTGCCACGTGATCCGACTCCGCTTCCGCCTCTCGGCTTCCTCCCGAACCTCCGCTATATCCCATACGACAGCACTTTACCTCATATTTCTTGAATCCCTGACAGCCGGCCCCGAAATTTCTCCCGCATCTGCGATTTCAGTTCCGTCACAATGTGGTATAGAAAATTGTCCCGCTCCGCTCCGCTGATACGGCTTGATACGGCCGCTCTTAATTGGGGGCTAGTATTGAATTCACACAGGAAATGTAAGGTCAAAGGTTATTGAACGCTTCTCTATCTTTATATACCTCATGCTGAAGATTATATTTCTACATGGAATGTCATTCCAAAATACACGCTCCAAACGCCACGCTAATTTCAATAACCAATCTGAATATCGCTACCCTCTCTCCTCTTCCCAACCCCAGGCTCATCTCAAAGAAGCTTAACCTTGGTCCACTCACTAACCCCCACCCCCAAATTCAACCCATTCTGCGCCCACCACCTCTTAACCTCGAACGCCGTCCCCTCACTCCCAATACTATCCTCAAGCGCCTCCTCAATATCACAAGTCTTATATTCAACTTTCGGTCCCGTCCTCCCTTCCACTCCCCGACTAAGCTCCTTCCACCATTCCAAAACATTAACATGTCCGTTCTTCGTAGGTTCTACTAGGACTTTGTTATCGAATTGCATCTTCTCGCCTTTGAGTTCTCGCCACGCGTCGAGGACCTCGACGTGTCCGTGAGCTGAGGCGATTTTGGCGACGGATTCGGAGCACTGGATGGGGATGCCAGAGTTGTCCCACCAGCGGAGGACGAGAGGTTGGTTGTTTTGCGCGGCTGCTAGGAGTGATTTTCCAGGCTTGAGACGAAGCGCAGGCTGGACTTCAGGAGGTGTGGTAGTTCCATCTCTCTCAGCGTTTGTTGCTGAGGCACCATGAGCATAGCTTGCTTGCTTCCACCATTCTAGGACAACTATGTGACCTTTTGAAGATGCTTGTTCGAGAGCTGATTCGGTGTACTTGAGGGGGAGACCTGAGCGGCGCCACCAGTCTAGGACGTGGACGAAGCCAGATTTGGAGGCGCCATCGATGGCTTCTGCTGTATAGTCTTTGGAGAGGAAGGTCGGAGATGTTCGCCACCATTCGAGGATTTCGGTTCGGCCATATACGGCTGAGGCTTTCGTGGGGAGGAGCTTTTGTCCAAATGAAGACCAGAAAACATCCTTGAAGTTCATCTCGAGGTGATCCAAGAGGTCGATGAGGCAGAACTTTATCACAAGCTTCACACATAGACTCGACAGGAACCTCATATTCTCTGGTGCTCCTTTCAGCTTATCGATGATCTTGTCCGTTGACTTTGTCAGGATCGTCCATTCCAACGAGCGCATAAAGGTGTGTACTTCGTCCTTGGGTTCGTTCGGGCGGTCTTGCCATTCCGGAGGTACAGGCAGATTCGTATAGACATTGAGTGCCTTCGCAATTTCCCAGTCTCCAACGCGCTCGAAGATTAGTGTCCATAGTTCAGGCGGGAGAAGGGCGTCCGTCTTCGTGTTATACCGTGCCAACGTCGCAGCTCCGGCTGTAGCAACATCCACATCGTGCCCAATAGACATAAGCTCTGCCTGATTCTTGATAACATCCACAAGCTCGTTGAATCCATCCCAAGCCATGAGCACTTTCTCTGTTCCCTTGTCGTCGTAGTGCCATAAAATCGGTTGCATAACTCGAATCCATTGCCATTTCCTCCGTACTTTGCTCAACTGCTTTTTCGTCATAGGGTTCTCCCACATGGCGGTCGTCATCCCCGGAACCAGTATTATCTTCTTCGACACGTCCCATCCTCGCAGAATTTCCAGTAACAGACAGTCTGTAATGCCATGAAGCATCTTCGCAAAAGTATCCGCGTCAATCGGTGCCAGGACCAGCATATCCGCCCAGTCACATAGCTCGTATGCCTGCTGCTTATAAAACTGGACCTGACATCGCTCAATACTCTTCTGCACTTCGTCCGTCTCTCTCGTCGGTCTAAAGCATTTATTCTGCAACGCTAACGTCTCCTGACTCAATCGATGCGCCGGCCATATCTCCTCATCAACTATCGCCCTCGTCTCAATCTTCGGGTTCTTCGATAATCGTACAACGAGCGCAAGAGCTTTTGCGACATCTTTAGATCCATTCGATGCCACCAGGACTCGGAGTTTCTGAGATTCATTAACCCGCATGTCTGCAATTGAAGACGAAGAGGAACTTTTTGGCAGATGGTGGTGGAAGCGTGATTGTAAGGAATGTGCGTGATCTGCCATTGTGAATGTGGTTTGTTGTGCTCTTGGGTAGGCGCACGATGAGTTGTCTCGAAGTGTCTTGTCTCGAGTAGAGGCGGTGGAGATTCCGACGAATTGACGTAGCTTCCACTAATTGTGTAGCTTTGAATCACACACCGCCACAAATTCGCTGAATGGCAATAGAAGCTTTCTTTCGTGATTCGAGGAGCGAGTGGGAGTAAGGAGAGAATGGGTAGATATCTACTTAATATTCATGCAGAAATCAGGTCATGATTTTATTCAGATTTCGAGGTGGATTGATCAACATCTTCCTGATCGCGCTAGAACGCCAGGATGTTCGGCGCCACACCTTCCCGAGAACCGTAAACCGAGCTGTGGCGTAGCGAATGAACTTTCCCCTATCACCATGCTGGGGCTTTTTCACGAGAATGATTCATACAATCTGGCAGAATTTCTCAGGAGAACTTGTAGCAGTCGAACCACAAGTCTCCAAATTGCCGCCCAATTCGCATTTTCCGACCCCGGACTCGCATCAGCTGGGCTCGGGCAATTCCCATGTGACCCCCTTTTAAGCTCGTTAGGGCTAAGCTTCGCAACCAATTCATTGACTTTACAGAAGCATTGCGCTCTATTCCAAGCATGTGAAGTTCAGACCTCGCTGTGATCTTACCACCACCCATGCTATATCAGGCAAAATATCCATCTTTATTAACGCAACACAAGTTGGGGAAGCCTTCGAACACATGAAGAAAGCCCACCTCAATACCCCAGAAAAATGCCCACTTTCATCTCATCCTCTCCCCATCCAAAATCACCACCCAATCATCAAGCAGAACCCCTGGAAGACTATTAACATCCAACCACTGCGTGCAGCTCGTGTTCCACGACCCTCCGACTCCTTCCGTCTCATGAATCATCCATATCGCAATCTTTGTTCTGTTCTTACTCTCTAGCCCTGCGGGAAACAAACGCAACTCACCAGGATTATCACTCTGATACGCAGCCAACTGATCTGTCCCGTTAACCATCTCAGACGTGATGCTAATTCCTAGTCCGGAATCAACTGCAAGAGATAGGGAACCGTTCGAAAAGTACGAGTTCCCTCTAGTCAGCTCATAATCTCCATCAAAAAGAGCTTCAGCCTCCTCCCTCGCCACCAAATCCGCAACCTCATTCTGCAGAACCCCATATTCTCCCCCGCAGCCAAAACCGAGAACCCAAGCCCCAAATCTGGCACTAGGATAAAATTCCCAGAACAATAATCCAGATGACCAGCTTTAGTAACACCGCTTTCTTAACTGGTGCTCTATAAATCTCCCACGGCGCTCTGGCAACCGCTTTATTGTCTCCTGTGAAAGTTACTGGTTTGAGCCAACGACAGGTTAGAGCTGGTGAGAGGAGAGTGGGGTTGAGGATTGAGCGGCCGATGAGTTGTAGGTCGTGGGAGGAGGAGTAGTAGGAGCCGGCGGGGTCTTCGGAGAGGATGTTGGTGGACCATTGTGACCAGGTGACGTTGTGGGGTATTACGCCGTGAGTTGTGGTACGGGACTGGTGTAGAATATCGAGTCCAAGCCTAGGGGTTTGACGAATTTTGATTGAAAGAGAGACGGGAATGATGAGTTCATCATATTTTCTAAAGTGAAGGCGAGAAGACTGAATGCAACCTTTGAGTACGCAGGTCCGTAGAAAGAGGAAAAAGCTTGGCCTTGGACGTTCATGGATCGCAGGAGGCCAGCGCGCATACATGGGGTGGTGAGGATATTGGGACAGTCGGCATCTGTTCTGTTGTCTGGCAGTGGTGAGACAGGAGGGAAGATCGCTGGAACGTCTTCTTCTAAACCCTGGACGAATCCTTCATCCCCTCCATTCTCCCGTGGAATGCCAGACAATTGTCTAGCAAGAGAGCCGACGGTGATAGAATCCTAGTCAATAACTTCAACTCCGTATTCCACGTCAGATTTGTGCTCGTCAGCGAACGCTGCGAGCTCGAGGATGCATTTGGTAATTGGCTCGTTGAAAGAGAGGTCACTGACAGTGGAGAGGTATGTGTAGACTGTGGGGAGCTTGGAGACGCTGCCGACGCGGTAGATACTATTGTTATCTATGTTGTTAACGACACCAACGGTAGAGTTCGAGAGATCTGAAGAAGCGTAATGATAAGTGAACAAAGGGCATCGTCGTGAACCGAGAAGGCCGAGGCGGAGAAGGGAGTACCGCTCAAGTCGATAGGCCCGAAGGGGTATTTGTGTCTTAATGCTGCGTCTATGGCTTGCTTAAGGAACAGAGTCGCGTTTCGGATGGGTGATGTCTTTGATGGGTGACGAGGAAGGTCAGCACTTAGAACGGAGCACTGGGCGACTTTGGTTGAAGCAATAACAGACGTGATGAAAGTTACGCTTGTAGCAGTGGCTAAGGGGAGTGGGAGTGCGCGTATCTTGTCAGTATCACTTTGCAAAGTCGATAAAGTCTTGGTAGCACAGCCAAACATCAACGAGGACGCGGAAGTAAGATTATATATTCAAACTCATCAAATCAAAAGCCGTACCAAATTGATGTGGTTGGACGGAGGCTGAAGACCACCACTCTCCACCGTGGCACTGTAACACAGAAATCAAGAGAAGATAGCCAAATTCAAAAAGCCTCATGGCACTATTCAGGCCTTGAGTCAACACTTGTTGATCGCCACCAAATATCCCCCTCTCCTCGCTTGTTACCTAAGCAAGTCCTCGAGCTAAATACTAAAGACATGACGGCAACTGTTAAGGCTGTATCGAAAGGGTAGAGGCTGTGATGCAGCGTAGGGCTGAAGGTAGAAATTGTGGAAAAAGAAAGGATACCTTTGAGCTAGTAAATACCGGCTTGCAGCTGCAGGGGACTATCACCCAGCAGGCAACCCGTCAAGTTAACCACGTACAGTAACATCAAACTCACTTGAAGCGAATCTGCATGGTCAAGACCGGATTTTCCGAGGATGGGAGATGAATACCTTGTCGTCGCTCTTGCCGCCCTCGTCTTCAGGAATCTTCGTGTTAGTCATGTGAATGAATGTCAGGATCCTAGAGCTTACACATGGAGTCATCCGAAGAAAAATTCCTTCAAGACTACCATTTCTCTTGTCGGCTAAGCAGGAGTTGAAATGGAGACGCTGAAGAGCCGCCTGTGTGCGAGTGGATTCCGCCTTGGTTCCCGAACAGTGATAAGACCCCGAAGGTGAATGAGGTCTTCATATATTTCTCGCTATAGCCGCACAATACGGCTCGAGACTCAAGTCCGATGGGAAACTTGGTAGTTCGTCGGTTTAAACCGATATGTCTCTTAATTCTAGTATTGTAGAAAAGGCATTGTTCGAAAGAGTAAAGTATTCTGCAATATTTGCAACGTATCATCGACTGTCTGAAGGTCTCTACGGCCTTTCAAGTCCCATCCGCACCCTCAGCCATAGACGAGAAACGCCTTTCTACGTCTCTCTGATTCTTCAAGAAGGCTTTCCTCCTTTTGCATCGTTGGAGACCATGTTTTGTTACCACTCTCCCAAAATCCGAATGATCCCTCCGCAACGCTTCATCATCACGCCTCGTCCACACACCAGCCATGTCCTCAGGAATACCACGTTCTTCCATGAGCGCTTGCATGACATGCCCAGCATCACCATCGGCCTCGGGTTCCATTGACGTTGCCTCTAAAGCTTCGATGACAATGTCTTGTGGATAGCCGAGTTGAACCCAAGTATCTACCCTTGTTTGTAGGTCCGAGCTCTCTGGGTGAGACTGGGTAGAGTCTTGATTTTTGTTGGAGTTCGAAGAGGGCACTGTTCCATGCGTCGCAACGTCGCTACCTCGACTCCGATCGGGCAACTTGGGAATACTTTGTACAGGAGAGGGTGTAAGATCAGCAGCAGCGAAGAGCTCCGGTTCCTGCTCAGGAGGAAAATGAAAGTCTTGAGTTTCGGGCTCAAGTATACGAGCTGGGAGACGAGGTTCTGCCGCTGATGATATTGCTCGTTGGAAGCTTGGGGGTCGGATGTAGAGACGTTCAGATTTCGATCCATCGTCTCCATTATCTACCTCTTTTGGTTGAGCCGATGTGTAATTCAGAGGCGAAGGCTGAAAAGTAGGCTTGATCAAGCGGTTCCCATTGATGATATCCTCGGGTGTCGACGGGATCTCTAGCTCTTTTCCCTTGCCCTTACCGATCCGTTGACGTTTGTTATACGATGAATCTTGACGGCTTGTGTCAAAACTACGCTTCCCCAAAGGCGACGACAACGGTTTCAGAGGAGTGGATTGGGGGGCATCGAGATCGTCATCTTGCTCGTCTTCATCCATATCTTCTACGTCTTCTAGACTATGTGTCTTACGATCTGCAGTTTGTCCAAGTTGATTCTGGATCAAAGCCATCTCCTGCGATTCTGTCAGACTCTCATCATCGTCCTCTGCATCCCATTCTTCTCTTTTGCGCTCGTCATGGTCAGCAAGGATTTCGCGAAAGACGTCTTGGAGCTGTGCAGCTGCATCCGGATGCCTGTAGTCGTTGAAATTGAGCTTTCTTGCTATCTTGGGCCATAGACTGCGGCCGGTCACTTCATCAAACCCACCAAACTCGTCGGACTCAACGACCTGCCAAAGCCTGAAAAGTGAGATACTTCTTCCACAAACCTTGGGGTTCAAATCTCCTAAAGCCCAACCATAACTTTCAGCTGTTTCAGATAGCTGTTTTCTGAAAAGGGCTTCATCTGTCATCGAGGGATCCGCTGCTTTCCTTCCCTGCATTGGCGACTCCAGAGTACGTCCAGATGAGCCTTGAGAATCTTTGACTTCCAGAATTTCTGCATTTCCTGGTTTGGAAGAGCTGGGTCCTGGAATTGTTTGAATAGTATAGGGAGCTTTGGCTGATGCCTTTCTTGGCACATTTATCGGTGCTTTTGCTGGGGGCTCTGATAATTCTGACTCTTTCTCTGCGTCCATCTTTGGCCGTATGTATTCGAAAAAGTGGTTTCGCCATTCTTGGGCTGTATGATTTGGATTCTATAGCAGGGTCAGCAATGATAATCATGAAAAGAAGTAAATAGGAACGTACTTCAGTGGCCCACGCTATCCATGCATCGATTTGCTGATCATCCGCGATGTTGATAATCTCGTCATAACGATCAAGTAATTCTTGGGTTTCTTCTTCAGAGAAGACGTTTCCACCAACCGATCTCTGGACATAAGGATTGGCATTAGGTGAGAGAGCTATCGGAGAGCTATTCTGCGGGGGTTCAACTGGAGGTCTGCCTTTCGCTACCCGAGATACAGGCAAGTCGCGTCTTGCTGTCGGCCGTGGAACTGATGAGGGTGATCGCGCAATAGGGCGGCGGCTGGGTGCTGGCTCGTTATCCCCCTCCTTCCCCTTAATATCCTCTTCGTCGCTATTGTCCTCTGTATCCTCAGGTCTAGGCAGCATCGACACATGTTTAATCCAGCGATCCCTCCACGACTGAAAGGTGTGCCGATTATTCTACAAGGTGTCAGTATATCTATTCCACCTGGGTACCATTAACCTTACTATCCCTTCCAGTTTTTGGTATATTTCATTGCCCTTCAAAGACTTTCCCTGCCGCTCTGCCCTTGTACACCATTTCATGAGTATGCGATCGTCTTCCGCCGTGAATTTGGTTCTGCCTTGTCTTGAAGGTACTGCCGATCCAACTTGTCGTACAACTCTGGTGACTGGTCCAGCTCGGTGGTTTTCGATATCCTCGAGGTCCCCCTTCTTGATCGAGCTCTCTATGAAAGTCCATGAGATGGAGCCCTCCGGAGAGTCTTTTCGCGCATGATCTGCGATGATTATGTCGGCTTGCTTGTCGAGAGGCACTATTTCCCCGCCGTTGGCCTATCTTCATTAGCATCCTTTCACGTCCAAAGCCCCCCCAAAACATACCACAACCAGGTCTATCCAACGGTTCCTCGTGGGTATACGCTGCATCAAAAAGAACTTGATGCCCCGAAAAAGCGCTCCGCCACCACCGACCCCCTCGTAAACAATCGCTGCAGACATCCTGAAGCTCGAAGCCCGATCCGGGTTCCGACAGACTTAACGCAATAATTATGGCTTGTCCGGCCGCATGAACGAGGGACTTGGTAGTCGTGTCATCGTATGCGAGCAGCATGTAGCGCAGGAGATATTCTTGACATCGAAGGGCGTTGTCGAAGAGAGCCGCACAAGGATACAAAAAATAGCATTGATGGAGACGCGATTCGCGCGTTTGCATGATGTCGGCAGAAGTTTCGCCGACGACCTTCGTGACACCAAATCGTCGACACGACTGACACGACCATCAGGCAGCATCAGGAGATCATTTCAGATGTGCGAAGCTGTCAGAATGGAAATCATATCTCAAATATCCACATGACTTTTCGCTCTGCTGTGAAATTCACATAACCCTTCAATTCAAAATGGGGCCGCTCAAGACCATCGCCATATTCATTCTGGCCATCTCGTTCTTCACATTCGTTGCCTTCTTTGGACGACTTCCAGCTTTGAGGTAAGTGCTGAAGAAGATCTCGATATGATATGAAGCTCATCTAATCTAGGAATACACCTATTGGGGCTCTTCATCGCGTAATATGGCTCCACATTCCGGGTGCCGTGAGGTCGATGGACCAGAGACTGACCCAAGGCCGTCTGAGTGCGTGGGTGGCGAAAGCAGCTCACACACTATGGAACGATAGACATCCACTCGTAATGGTAAGAGGTCTTCTGTTGTCACTATAAAATTTAAGCTTTCATCGTCACGTGTTTGGCTCAAATCGAGTATCGTACCAATGTACCTGATGGATCAGCTACCTCGTCTATATTGTTTAGCATCGTGGGTGCAGGCCTTAAGCAAGGTCCTCTTGCGTCATTTTTCAACTCACACAATCCAAGCCATGAGGACATCTCTCTTCACACCTGCGACCCTGAGAATCATTTCGTGCTAATGACTTACAGATATTCTTCATCCTCCTATTGTCTGTCTCGGAAATTATGTTTATACCTCCTGCTTGGTCTCTCATGAGCACCTCGGAGCGAGTCATCGCCATCAATCTCGTTCTCTTGCCCTACATCTTTCTCTATGCGTCTGCAGCAACCGATCCAGGTTACATCACACCCGAAAATCACACTCACCAAATGACCCTATACCCTTATGACTTTACGATCTTCCATCCAGGCCAGAAATGCCATACTTGCCATATGCTCAAGCCTGCACGATCCAAGCACTGCAGCATATGTAAACACTGCATAGCTAAACTAGACCACCATTGCATTTTCATAAACAACTGTGTCGGGTATCGAAATCAACACTACTTCCTATTCCTCCTCTTCTTTACCGCCACCTTGACAACCTACGCAACCTACCTTGGCACATGTCTACTCTCGGGACAGATCCGAAAAGAGATCCCAGCTTGGAAAATCGGAGGCTCAGGGTTCACCTGGTCTCAATATGGCAGTATCTGGACCTGGGCACTTCAAGAATACACCCGTATCGGCGCTGTGACACTCCTCTGCTGTCTGACCTCACCTCTGATTTGGGGCCTTCTGGGATACCACATCTACCTCATCTGGGCAGGTACCACAACCAACGAGTCAATGAAGTGGTCCGACTGGGCAGCTGAAATGGCAGATGGATACGCATTCAAGCGAAAACTCTCTTCAGACCGACACAAAGACGAGACCATCGAGCCAGTTTGGACAAGATGGCCATGCGAGAGCGAACAAGTCGTCCTTCGCACAGAAGATGGGATGCCTCCGCGTGGTCCATACGCAATAGGAGAAGGCGAGTGGAAACGGGTTTGGAGATTGGCGGATGTTGAAAACTTGTATGATCTTGGGTTTTGGGATAATTTGACGGATGTGTTAAGACCAAGGTATGGTTTTCGACACAGAGAACAGAATTCGAATGGGCAGGCGACCAGGAGTCGTCCTTCGTCCTCTGGAGACGTTTCCGTTACAGGCCAGTAGGGGACTGTCTTTGTATAGGTTTTATACAAAAATGGTATCGATGCATTGAATGAGTTTGTCTTTTACGCACGAAGCTAACTTCAATCTACCGACCATACTATATCCCAGCTCTATATGCTCAAGAATGCTTCCGTGAGAGTCCATACATTAGGATCATCTCCAAGCCATCTCTCTCTAGGTTCGAACCTTCCAACCCTACTCCTTTTGACGGCCATACTCTCGCGCACCTCAGTAATATCGCCATCGACTCTGAGAGATTCAGCTAGGGACCGCCGACCATCCCGCCTTCTTGCGAGAGCCTGTTTGCCCAAAGATCATAGAGAATCCAGAAGTTCAGGTTCAACACCACTGACCAGTTCACTTCAGACAGACTTTTCGGAGTCCGCTCCATGAACTACGCCCGAAATTAAGGCTCGATAGAAGCGTGGAGCCATATCCTTCAAATTAGCTCTGCTGACAGCTTCCTGGTACAGTTTGTCATAGCTGGGTAACTCTCCACCTGCTTGAGAACTCGATTGCGAATTCGTCACTCGTCTTCTTTGAGTTTCATGCTTTCTAAGGTGCTTAAGATATCCTTCTGCATCGCCTCCATCTCCTTGACTAGATCCACTAGTCCTTCGCAAAGCCCTATGCTAGAGTTGTGAACCTTGATCATGCTATCGACGTTCATAGGATGTTGTGTATATGACATTTTGCATGCCGATCTGAGCTGCATATCCTGAAATAATGCGTTGAGGGTTGCCAATTCTTGCACGATCTCGCATGAATCTTTTGGGTACTTTTCTGAGGAGAGGATTGTTCTACAATTTGATAAATGGAATTATGCGGAAATAGGCATCGCAATCCCGACCTTACGTAGGGGTATTACTTCAAAAATCTATATGAATGCCACTCAGGAGACTAGGCAGGCACGGGTCATGCGGCTAGTCACGCGATGATCAAAGTCACTTCCTAGGTAAGGTCCTTCTAAAAAGTCGCGTTATCTGGCAGATGATCTTCAATGACTGCTACTTAGGACCAACGTGATCACCCACATATGTAACACTGTTGTAAAAAGAAATACTTTTAAACAGAATAGATGTAATTGGTGTTTTAATCCGTGAAATATCTAAGCTGTAAAATTAACAGCACTTCTCCAATCAATGTCCGTCACGAGCCGCAGACACTACAAAATAAAACTCCAATGTGAATTGCAATTCACCTCTTTCTTCCATTCCAGCTGGATCAAGATAAAGACGTATCTCAATTTTATCTTTATCGAGATTAGAAACGCGAAGGATTATATAGACTTCAGCTGGTACTTGAAAGCTCAGTTTCATTCGTTGCATCTAAATCTCGTCAGCCTCGAAGCAGTCAAATTTAGAGATAGCAAACGTACTCTTCGATATTGACTCTTGCTCAAAAAGAACCGGCTGGCACATTCTTTTGTTGTCGTCTTCACTTCGAGGAAGTACTTTGGCTTCGCATGGGCCCAAATGGACCCATCTAGGTAACCGTTCGCGATCAGAAGCTGTGTAAATTCCCCTTCTGTATCATCGTATGTAATATCTACCGCTTCCGATCCTCGCCATTCTTGCATGTCCCGGTAATTCTCATGTATAATCACATACCTGCGGATTGTGCTCTCCCAGTTATGGCGACCGAAACTAGGGAGAGAAGTCTCGAGGCGGGAGAGAAACTCAAAGGCCTACACATGTCAGATATCTGCCCAAACTCCATGGTTCATGTACATACGTAGAGCTCTCCCGCCGCTCCAATTTTCATATCATGAGCAAGTTGGTTCTCATTCCTGACTCCGAAGGATAGATCGTATTCGTTCACTTCTCTTGCCGCCTCCACCGGAAGAGCGTTCAAGAGTTCGTCAAGATTGAAAGCTCCCTGGGATGGAAACGCTCCTCTTTATTCCTTGCTGCGGTGATGATGTTGTCGAGTAGTCTTCGATACCCTACTTGGCTACTTTCAGGTGTAAATGGGCGTCGTACATCGTCTAGAAGAACGAGCTCGGGGCTAGGTCTTGGGGGACTACTGGGGAGCTGGATCGACTGTGATGGAACACTTGGCTCATAGCTCGCCTGGTACGTAGAAGTCTCAATGGTAGAGAAGCTGGTGCTTTCAGCTGACGGGGTAGTAGCTCCGGGAGATGCCGTTCCCGACTGCGTTCCCGATCCAACCGATGCTGTTTCACTTTCCGCGCTATACTGCTGATCAATACCTGGGCTAGGAAGGACGCCGTCTAGAGGTGATTGCTGGAGTGCTTCCTCATATTGATCAGGATATGGTACTGGGACAATACCGGCCTCCTGTAGTACCAAGTCGACGACCTCGTCGCTAGACGCGAAAATTGCCGCAGTGATCGAAACAGCTCCTGAATCAAACGCCAGTGTAGAATTATTACCAGCTTCTGCCATCATGGTCCCGTTGAATAGCTTCGTGGGAAGCAGCCGAAGATAACAGATCTCTTGATCCCTTGAATCTTTCAGAATATATATGTTCAAATCTTCCAGGCCTTCTTCGGTGTGAAGCTTTGTTTTACTGACTTCAACGATAACAGTTTCGCCAAGAAGGGTATGCTCAGGGCTCCCAATAATGCCATCCGTTTCGTAAACTTTTGCTTTAAGAAGCAATTGGTAGAGAGCTTGACTATCATTCTTGGCCCTAGGACTGCCGGAGTGCGTTGCACAGCTACAAACAGCGTCATCAAAAATAATCATGTTAATTGATTAAAATAATGATTAACTTAATTAAATTAAATTAAATTAAATTAGATTATAATTAACCAAAATCCAAAAAATCTTGATTATAACTATGATTATAATTAATTATAATCATGATTAACTATGATTAACTATGTGACTTTAGCAAAAAATAAAGTTTTTTAAATATTTTTCGAAATTATAAAGAATTTATATATTAAACTGGATTATATTTAATAAAAAACTATAAATAATTTATAATAAAGTGGCAAAGAGTCGAAGATTCGAAATAGAAGGTTAAATCGGAAGTTCGGCATTTCGCTAAGCTCGCTTGTGGCGCGCCCGATACTAGTTTTGTCCTAGCCTTGGTGCTGCCGATTGGTCAGATCTTATTTCGGAGCCTTATGCGCCACTTCGGACGAAAGCCGCATTGAGGCACGTGTTAATCAAGTTAATGTAATATAATTATGATTAACTTGATTAGATTTAGATTAGATTATAATTAGCAATATATTTTCATGATTAAATTATGATTAACGGCCCATAATCTAATTTAATCTAATCATTTATCACGCTGGCTACAAATATAAGCCAAGGATCTTCTCAAGGCGAATGATTAAACACATACCGGGAGAACGCATAAGCGCATCGTCGCAAGTTTCTAGTCCTTTTGGTACTTGGTTCTGGAAGAATGCCTTGGAAAGAGGACTTTCAATCACAACCTCAGACAAGTATCCCCCGACCTCCATACATGACAAAAACGGTTCCAAAGTCCGAACTTCTTTGAGACTGAAATCGAGAACGTCCAACTTTCCTTCAAATGCATCAGCCCAGGGCTGATGGTCAATAATCGAGAATCTCGCCAGCCTCGACCGTAGCCCAAGTGTCCCATTTGCCTTTCTTACAGGAAATATTTTAGACCTGCGTAACTTGTCCAAGGCGGCCTTGATGGTCGGAGCAAACGTATTGATTTGCCAAATAAGACTCTTGATATCATTGATGGATGGCGAAGATTGTGCGACTCGTTTGAACTCTTCAACGAGCAAACGCAAATCGGGGACTTTGACCTTAAGCACTCCTACAAACAAGTCCTTCAAATCTTCATACTGGCCATTGATTGTACTCTTCCCTGGCACCCGAGCGTCCTTTGACCACAGGCACGCTGATGGAGCAGTCCAGTTTTGGCCCAGTATGTCGTAGATTAGCGCATCCTTTTCGAAAGAAGCCCTAAATTCGACAAGTTAGTAGAGCCTTCGCGGTCAGTCATGAGGTTTTCGTGTCTTATGGGAAGGATTCCAGGTCTTCTGATTTCAGATCCGCTGACATCCTCTGGAGGCGAAGGTAGATATCCTGTACAACTTTTATGCCTGGCTTATTTTCTGCTTTGATCGCTCCGAGCTCGCGAGTCAAATCGCCCCAAGAAACGTCTTCAACACCGAGAGTGTTTTGAAAGAAAGCGGTAAGGTAAGGTGTGTTAAGATGTGACAAGGAAGGAAGTAAAGCCAGTTTCGTTGTCAGGTAGTCCGGTGCATCCCAAAAGCAACGTCCCGAATAAGTCCAAGAGGGCGGGCCTTTCCGACAGGCCGGTACTAGTACGAGGTCGTTGTCCCAGACAAATTTCCTGAAGTAAGGCCTGGTAAGCTTCTCGGCTAAATCATACATGCGGGAAGGAGGGGAAAAGGGGGGGTGGGGGAACAAAGGAAAGACAATTCATACCAGACCCTTTTTATGTCCTCGTTCGAAGTGCCCAGGACCCAGATCTCCTGCTGAATGACTTCGTATGTCTCATATCGAAATGGGCCATTCGATATCTTGCAGTAATACAGTATCTGCAACCAGAAATCAAGGCTATCCTCAATCCCTACGTAAAACGCACTCAGAAATTTCCATCCTTCAATATCTGGTTCATTTTCCAGTTTCAGGAAAGGGAATTTCTGTACGTCGAGAAACTTGCCACATCTGACTGTAAGGGTCTCCGACGGGACGAAAGACTCTTTTAATGATTTTGAGCCAATGGTCGTATTGGGAACCACAGCCTCAGAGATTTTCGATGCCAAGCCAGTACTCATCACAGCTGCGTAGGAAGCCCGATGTGCCTTCAGTGTCCCCAACAGATTCTCCGGACGTGCTTTGATAATGTACCGGAAAACCGGTGACAGTTGCGTGGGATCTTTGGAGTCTACAAGCCGTGGATGGTTTAATATACCAACGGATTCTTGCAACCAGGCCTTGAATGCGGGGTGGGATCCACCACGTTTTACCGGAAGAAGCTCGATTCGCTTGCAATACTCCGGATGGATAAAAGAGCCAACCAGGCCACTGTTGTATGGCGCTACCTCCAAGACGGATCCCATCAGCTCCTGGAAACCATATTCCTCATCGCTTTGGAAATACAAGTCTTCCTCATCTTGATTTCGATGGTCCCGATGATTAAATACGAATAGAGAAGTTGATTCGCGGAACTTAACTGTCGTACCAGGAGAATGGGCCGAATAAAGAAAATGGAGATCTTTCAAAGATGTTTCGAAGCCGACGGAGGACCCTTCTTTCTTATAGCGTGCCAGCACGAGTGCTCTGATGTCTTGGACCAAGGCAGATTTAATACCAAGGGTGATAAAAAGCTTCGTTCTTGTCGAGTTCATGATAGGTTTTTTGTCGACAATTCTTAATCCAAGATCAGTCGGGATGAGTATCCCATCAATGTGAGGGAAGAATATGGCACCCTCAGTGATTGCTGTCCACTTCCCATTCTCCGATGGGGTACATGCTAGTCCTCGGACTGTATCGGGTGTCGGAGATTTCCATTTCTCTTCAAAAGGTCGCAGCAAAAGTTTTGCGGTCTTCGTGTGCCAATCGTCACTTGTTTCGGGTGATTTGAACCTGGACCTGCGACTTGGTTGTTTCAAATCGTTTCGGAAGCGTGCCATTACAACAACAAGGTCAAGCATACCTAGACCCAGGCTGTCGAGAGCCGCTATATCTTCCTGTTGGTATTCCGATGAAAGATACATTTCCTCATCCAAATCAGCAACAAGAGCGTTGCCGAATTCATCTTTAAAATCGTTCCCAATTTTCTTCAACTGACTGATGGGTCGAAGAGGGCCATGGGTGCGTCCACGTAAGACTGCATGCCCTTTGAGGAGCTCGTGGATCTTGTCTTTAAGGCGTGCCCAGAAAGGGTTAGGAATATTCTATGGGATGTATCGCGGTCACTTATACTGAAGGGTAGGATGATTGCAAAATCGAAACACAGCGTCCAGAAATGCCTCAGCTATGCCGTCGAGAATGGCTTTGTTCCGGTGGCTTTCCATCACATCCTGCCGGCTGGCCTGCGTAACGAAGTCGGATTGAATAAGAAACTACAAGTTGTTAGTCTCGGTGTTCATCCGGTGGCAAATCCTTCGGTGATTTTCGCGTAATCTAGTAGTGCTTCAAAGACATCTGTGGATGCTCGGAACCTTCCTTTACAGTGGACCTTGCTTAAAGTCGCCTGGCTGGAGTATTCATCCAGAGTGCATGAGAATGTGGTAGACTCTGTATTCTTTCCGCCGATTTTGTCAATCGTAATTGCACCAAGCTTGTTCAAAAAGAGGAGGAAAGTATCAGGGAGAGTATCGAATTGCGAAAGTAGTTCCGGATAGTCCAATTTATCGAGGAGAGTTAATGTCATACGGGTCAAAGGGTCTGGCAAAGCCACCTTGGCAGGTTCCCACACTGGGGTTACCAAGCCCATCCGCGCGCTCCTGGTGGATGTTCGAAGAAGAGTGAAAATGTGCCTGATTGGATATGAACTTTTAATGCGACCATAAAGACGGACTTGAATCCGATGCCCTTTTCGCCAATATACTGCTGCGCGCCAGCTCTTTTCTTAGTGCTCTGTCCAACGTTGCATATTGCTACGACATTTTCGGCATTAAATCCATCTTCATTAGAATGGATAACAATCTTGTTGGGATATACCGTGAACTTGATGTAAGGCTCAGCACCACTGGAGGTAGCTCTCCTATAGTCGTTGTCTTCGGCATTTTGGATCAATTCGAAAACGAATCGAGCTTGGCTTTTGTAGAGGTTTATTGCTAGTCTATGATATTGTCAACAACTACTTATACACATTTAGCAGGGTGCATACGTTCTGACTGCAATCCCAAGGCTTTCTTGGAGCATTTCTATCGCTTCAAGAGCTTCCTGATCGCTTGCATCACGCACTCTCTAGCTAATCCATCCATAACCACGTACAATCCGTTAAACAAGCTACTACGCTTCCGCGGATGATATGATATCATTGGTTGATATTGATGTATCGCTTCTGCTCAGTGACAATGAACAATTCACTTGCTAGGGTGATCTCCTTTTCGTACCTCAACAATTGTCAAATAAGTTTATAATAAGCGTTCCGTAGGAGCAAGAAGGTATCGCGTATTGAGAAGCTCTCCAGTAGATTATTGATGGAGATATATCTTCTCACATCCCCGTAATGACCCGCCACTAACATGAACTTGCGACGTCGTTCGTCTCAACCTCGAGGGTGAACCGAACCGTACTGTCAGGATCACGAATTCGAAAATCCTCCAATAGATTTGAACAGTTCCATTGCAGCTTCTTCATCCGCTTACCGCTCACACAGTCTATCCTCTGACACAACTGCGGAACGTTTGGAGAAACGATCGCTGCAAAACTATCCTAGATGTTCTCGACCCTTTTAGGGACGCGCCGGGCAGCGCGGAACCCCCCATCCCACTAAGGTAATTGAAAAACACTTCGCACAATCTCACACTTTTCTATAGATGCAGTTTTTTGCTTTAATACACTTTTTTGCTTTGATGCTCTTTTTTATTTTAATATACTTTTTTACTTTAATATACTTTTTCGCTTTATTATATATTTTTTATTTTAATATTTTTTTAACGAAAAAATATTTAATATAAAAATTTTTTAAATAAAAAAGTCGTTTAATAAAATATCACGAAAGTGAGTAAATGTGTGTAATATAAATGAAGATTGAGATGATAATCCATTGGATGGAGAGCTCGACTATATATAGACAGTGGAGGTCACGTGCGTAGCACGTGGATGTGGAGGGTTTCTCGTAACTTAAAATCAAATTTTTTTTTACATTTTTTTACCTTTTAAAAGTATTTTTAAACTTATTATAAACTTTATTATTATGTAAAAGTATATAAAAATATATGCTTGTATTATATTTGCAATTAAACGGTCCTATCCTCCCTTTATTATCAGGTGATGGCAAAGTAAAAAACACCCCAGAGGTGTTCCCCCTGCCCGCCCCCGGGGTGTCCCTAAAAGCTTCGAGATGTTCTTGCCCACAGCCCACCTCATGACCAAGAAAGGCGCAGAAAATGTAGCAAGATCAGGAGCATGCTGCATCATCACCATACAGCCGATGCGCTCGTCCGGAGACAAAAGGCTTGTCCTTGACAGTCTTCGAGGTTGCTGCTAATGGCCCCTTAGAGGGGGCCGAAATTGCGCAGCCTCGCGTAAATAGGGTGAGCCGACCTGAGCCGAAGCTGAGCCGGGCCTGAGCAGAGGGTGTACTGGTCACGTGATCGTGGGGATTGGAAAGTATCGATATTCCAGTGGCAAACAGAAGTAACAATAACATTCGCCCAAGATTCCCTCATCCTCTCAAAGCTCCCCTTCAACCTTGTCCTATTATACGAGTTCCGCAGAATCTCCAAGTTTCTCTGCATAGCGACCGAATCAGGGGAAGCTCAACCGCCATCAACACTTCAATGTATCAAACTCGAGCGATGTTTGATCATTGCAAAAGCCACGCATGCTCTAGAGCTTGAAGTCAGAGATGGTACTTATCAGCTACGAGTCAAGCATTCTCATCTTCAGCATAATCATGAGTCCCTCAAACCCAGGCTGTGAAGGCCAAAGAGAACAATCTCGACCTCGTCATTGAGCTGTTTGGCACTAAATTGTTCTGCTAAATGGACGAAATTGCATCTTTGAGAAATTACCAAAACTCCATCAAAAAGTTGAAATGTTCGCTACGGTGCTACAAAACCAAAGTGTAGTCAATTATCATGGGAAGGCCCGGCAATGCCGTCGACTATATCCTTCCCCCACAGCAATCAAAATTGAAATCACTTCTATTTTCCAGAGACCAAACCCCATATCCAACGCGATAATAGTATTATTTTCCTCATCGCTCATCCAAAGCCTCAACTTTTCACTGACTCTTTTTGTTGCGTCTTTTGATCGCGAGATTCCCATAAGCAAAACTGAACCACATTGCGGCCACTCCTGATACGATCACAATCCCCGTTACGGGATTGGCCACCTTTCGTTTGATTGAAGCTTTGTTCTCCTCCACCCGGATTATGTTCTTGATCATGTCTCGAAGCTCAAGTATCGGTCGCAAACGTACATCGTACATTCGATCCTGGATGCTGTGGTGATCTGGATCTGAAGCTTCGATTTTCGAAAGCTCCGCGTGGTATGCCCGCTGCCGCTGCTCTTCGGTCAAGGTATACACATCCGTTATGTCTTTTTCGCACTTTATATCTTCAAGGCGTTCGATTTCCTCATGTTAGTTGTAGCAATCGCGCATGTACCTGGGAGATTCAGTAGGCGTTTGCGATTTTTGGGCGAGTGATCCTGCGGCATGGCTGGGGACTCGAAGTCTTTGACTAAAATGCGCGACTCTGGTGACACGGAGACAAGGGTGGACGAATATGGCCGATCTGAGTGATGAATTGAAAGCGCGATTTGGTAACCTGGAGATGTTGAAGCTTGCCGCAGTCGTGAAGTAGGCCAGCAATGTTAAAGATGAAGGTCATGGGAAGACTCCGGGAAATCCCATCCTCAGTCAGGAATGTGATACAGTAGATGGGGGAATACATTCTCATTGGCGAGCGAATTTAAGGAGCAGGATATAAAAAATCCGAGAGACTCATAGGTGATGGTGTGACCGAGTATTGTAATCAATGGAATATAAAGGATTTGAGAATGGGAGGGATAGAAGAAGAAATGGAAGTCCGAACGTGTTCTAGTGTTTCAGGGTAGGTATCTCTGATCTGGAAGAGTAGAGTAAAGATAAGTTATTCGCACACATTTTTAGATGAACCCCAAGTTATCAACTTGTCCCCGCAAGCTCCAAACATCTTCAAAATCCATCCAGAAATCCACCAAGAAAATCACCAACGACTTCACCAACACCCTCTGCTCCTTCACCACCTGCCCCTCCACCACTCAACCCATCACCAAGCCCCTCGCCTCCTCCTCTAGTCACCACCTTTCCATTCTCCCAGACCTTTTCCTCACTCGGCAGATACCGTCTGGGAACAGGCACCCATCCGGCATAACTTTGCGTATTCTCCAGAACTTCTGTTGTATTAGAACCATCTGCCCAACTCTGGCTTGTGTTTGCTTGTGTATTCGTCCCCTGACTCTCGGTAACAGGTTGGGCTTGGGAAGGGTAGCCCGTCGTGCCTATCGGTATGGGAATAATCAGAGGCATATCGTTGAAGAAGCTCTTGCTTTCTTTCTTCTTAGCTGGAGCTGCAGCCTGTTGCTTCTTCTTCTGTGCTGTTTTGATCTTCTGAGCTTGTGAAGAGATCTGGGATGCTTTGCGAGCCGCGCGGATGGCGGGGGCGAGACGCATTGTGGGTTATGCTTCGTGTGATCGCCGAGCGTTGGGATCGAGGAAATGAAGTTGAAGAGCGAAAACAGAAATCTGGCTTTAGACAGGATAGTGGGAATGTGATGTATCGATATGAGGCGTACCGATTCCTCAGAACGCAGGGATAGGTGTCAACCACAGATTGAGATTGTCCACTTGGACTCGAGAAGGAGGAATAAAAGGCCGTGCATGACAAGAAACAGAAATTTGAAATTAAATCTCAACTATAAGAGTCGCAGTTTGTCCTAGTAGGTCACTGGCATTGAAATATTGTGAAGTGTCGCTTAGCTGGCACTCGCGAATCAGAGGCATTGCTTTTCCAGCCACCAACAAGATCGCAGATCTCGATTCCCAAGATCTACTAGAGGAAGCTCAGTCTCTAATTCAATCTCTGCGTCCTCAAAATCAAACGTACGTCGCATAAGTCAGATCAGTCCATGACATGTTTCCTCTCCTGGATATCTCTCGCTAAACAGACCTCGCAGTACCCGGCAGAACAGTTAGAAATACCCAGGTGCCACGAACAATCACCATTTCGGAGCTTGCAGTACTATCAACATGCATCCGCTACTCATCCAGATACCGCGACGTTCATGTCGCTCTCTCATCCAATCCTTTTCTCCTCTCCGAACCACTCGAGTGCTTACCCTCCTTCCTCCGCACACCACCAACGCACGCCCCTTTAGCTCCTACCTAACACTAAGAAAACAAGACACCTTCGTAAAGGGGGTCGGGAAGCCCAAAGAAAACCAAAAGGAGAAGGAAAATATTAGAAAAGCGATCCAAGCCATTCTCCAAGTACGCGGAGCTCCTAAGGGCCAGTACCCTTTTAGGAGCATAGCAGCCGGAGGTAGGGAATTGGAAAAGAGAGGGTTGGGAGATGTACATAGGTTGGCTTTGCGTTTTACTTTTGTTTGTAGTGGTTTGGTGTTACTTGGGTTTGGGTGGTGTGTTTGGAAGGTTGTATATTGGGCTGGGAAGGTGTTCGGTCTTTGGGGCGGAGAGGAGAGTGGATTATGTGGGGAGAAGTGATGATAGTTTGGACGTCAGCGTGCTGTGCGAAATGACGAAAGCTATGGGAGAAAGGAATAATTAGCAATGGAAGCAATTGGACAACACTACTCAGTGAAATTAACATGATCTTTCGGTCTAACGGACAACAACAACCTTCTTCATGCCGACTCCGGCTATGGCATATGAGAATATCACGGACTTCAGACTGGTGTCTTTTTTTGACAAGTTTTTCTTCATTTGATTTTGTGAGCTAACTTCATGGTGCGCCAACAAAACGGAGACATCAAATTACTAGAAAAGAGAGAACATTTAGTAAGAACCTGGAACTCAAGAAATAGATCGTCGAGGAAATCAAGTACAGCAATCCTGTCATGAGATACTTGAATTATAACTCAACGATCCTTTTTAATGTACTTGTAGTGTTGGAACAATCAAGTTGATGGGTTTGTTTCGTTCGCTTTGATTAGCATACTGGAGCCAGGTTGTGCCAAGCTGATTTTGATATAGTATTGCACATGACCTTTGTCTTTTCTTTCACATCCGAGAGAGTCTGAGGTTGCACATTTTTGACGATGATAATATTCTAATTTTTCATTGACTCGTAAGTATAGACATTAATTTCCCCACCTCATGAAAGACACAACTCGACTCCATTTCCATCCATCCTCCAATCATGTAAGCAATCTACAATCCGGAATCAATCTGATCCACAACCGTAACATTCGTAAAAGCCGCCCAATCCCTACACGTCTGCGCCATAATCGCCGGAATTGGCAAGTTCGCAATATCATCCGGTCTCTCCATAACACTAATATAAAGACCCGCAGACACATGCCAAGCAATATGACAATGCAATGGCCAAACACCTGGGTTATCAGCTGTCAATTGCAAAACAAGATATCCGCCAGCTTGAACAAGTTGGACATCACGACGTTGAGGATTGGAGGGATTAACGACAGTGGAGCCGTCCCAGGATCCGGTCCCTTCGGCGAGGACGAACATGTTGTGGCCGTGGAGATGAATGGGGTGGGCGAGGAATCCGGGGTTTGTGATGTGGATTCGGACGGAGGAGTTGGAGCCGAAGTTATAAACGTTCCATTGGGGGTCGTTGGGGTAGCTGTTGTTGCCTGTCTTGGATAGAAGAAGGATGGGCTGGTTGTAATTTGCTCTGAAGGATTCGCCGTTCATCGTCCAGACCCAGTGACCGGTGCTGTTTTGGCCGAATTCGATGTCGATTTGTTGGGTTACTGGCGGCGCTGGGTCTGGAGTGATTGGGTAATAAGGAACAGTCTCGCTCAGAGGGTCATTTTTACAGACTGGAGTCGTGACTGATGAAGTCCAAGCAGGCCAAGCCGTTGTGTTGGCAGACGAGGAGGCTTCATGGAGGTAGTAAACAATAGCTGTGGCATCAGGAGCAGTACTAAAAGAGCATGGGAAGCTGGCAATAGAGGAGCGCATGAAGTACGATCCTGTAGCTCCAGGAAGACCAGTGACAAGAACATCGGTTCTCTGGCCAATTCCAAGTGTGACGACTAGATCTTGGTTAGTTGTTTGTCGACTGCTTGATGTTGAGCTCACGAACCTTGTGTAGTATATGGTTGAATGGGCACAAAATCATTGGCAATGACAGTCAAGTTATGACCATCAATAGAGAACTTTTGAATACCCTCTGCACCAGCGTTGATGAGACGCAATCTGTGGACTTTTCCGGGGGTGAATCTGAAGTTGGTGATGCCAGCGTTGCTCTTGCACGGTGTCGTATCACCCGCAGCAACCGTAGAGCAGTTGAAATTGTTTCGTCCTTGAATGAGATTGCTGTTTGAAGTTGGTCCCTTAAGTCCGTTAGTGTGTGGTCACGTGCACCAGAGTAGGTTAACTTACAACTTTAGTAATATCAGTTCCCACGACGTCGGCGACAATGCTCATGTAGTCGCGATGAAACCAATCTGAAAGAATAATTGGTCCCTTGTCTGTAACTGTTAGCATCACTAGCAACATGGGTAATGTAGGGCAACAAACCAATATCGTACGAGACTTGGGTTGGTCCGTGGATGATCATTGGGCCAATGGCTCCGCCCGCATACTGTGCAGTGTAATGAGAATGATACCAAGAAGTCCCATAGAGGTCCGCCCTTTTGGATGGATTAGTATGGCTTTTCAAATATAATCTACGAGTCGCGGAGCTGAGGAGTCGAGTTTGCAGCACTTGCAAAAAGCTCGGCTCCGAATATCTTTGCAGATAAAGAGCAGAATTTGACTTACAAGAAAGTATACGTGAAGCTTCCTCCAGGAGGGATGGGACATTGTTGGACACCGGGAACGCCATCCATCCATCTAAAATGTGTGAGAACTTTAGAAATTTTTTTCGAAAGCAATGTACCTACTGGGAGGTCTTCTGCAGAATACCATGCCAATGTAGAGCGGTACCTTCTTCAGGTCCAGTGATAGCGTTGTTAACCGTGACTTGGATGGTATCACCCCAGTTTGCCTCGATCAGAGGTCCAGGGAATTGACCATTAATAATTAAGACTGGTTTCGAGTAACCATCTGGAGATTTCGTTTCCCTCTTGATAGTGAAATTATATGATCTTATGACACCAGTATTCGGAGGATCGGTTAACTGATTGGTATTGATTACTGTTTTGGTGCCCCAGGGAAAGCCGTTCGGCAGTGGAGTAACAGGGGAGCTGGTGACCAAGAAGTTGTTTGAAAGATCCGGGTAATCGGCTGTATAGATATATTAGCAAAGATCTGGTAACAAGAAGGATATAGATGAAGACGTACTTTGTGCAGTAACGAATGCGGCTAGGAAAGCACCTGCCAAAGCATTAATATTAATGAGCCTCATCTTGAGCGACTGTGATCTCCTATGGAAGGATGAACTAAAGCTTGGGATGAGATAGATTGAGGGGATTTGCGAGACTAAATAGAATTCATGGTTCAGCTCTCTGCCTCTCGACTACATCGTACACAAGGGTTCTTTCCATCGGTAAGTGAACTAGGCTCCTGGTACGAGAAATCGCTCGCACTCGCTTTGATATTCCCGATCCATTCTAATTCGAGACCTCGGCATGGGAGCCTGGGTGTTGCTGAAGAAGCTAAAAGGGCGGTGCAGAGTGCCAGAGTTTGGTCTTACTTGATCAGGTGACGGCTGGAAGCGGCGAAGTTAAGCTCAGACGTGGCTTTCTGGGGTCGAGGCTAAGCGGCAAAGGCAGCTAAGAGATATGAAAGCTTAATGCTTGTAGTCATTGGATGAATAGTATGGGGCAAGATGACGGCTTGCAGAATCAATAAATGTACTTATATTGTTGTGCTGGCAATCCACAGTGGGAACGATCGTATAATCGTAAAGCTAAGATGTTGCCCAGAGGTTCTCAAGCGTTCTCAGGCGGTCAGACTTGGTAGCTAGAAACTTTGTTAAAGCGGATCTGGATCCACACGCGGGAACTCCAAGCGAGTTCTCTCGAAACGACGGCGGCCAGCTTTGTCCCAACTCTCAAGGTTGAATAAGGGCACCCTCTCTTGGCTCAAGGATAACAAGGAGGGATTTTGAAGGGCAGGGACGTTGGAGTGAACCTTGCGAGAACAAGCAAATGATTTGCTGACCCGTAGCTTCCGTGGAGCCTCTGGAGGAAGCTCCAGCATCTTCCGCAGCTGTCGAGGAATGAGGGGGTAGCGATATCAAATCAGACGGAACAACCACTATAAAATGAGCAATGCCAAGTGATTATGCTGGTAGCATGTAAGGTATTACAAAACGGGTAAGCTGACAGGGTCGGTCGACTGCTGAGTCGCCGATATCATGGGATGAAAGAAACCCTAAGCACTGTGATCGTGCCGCAGAGCGGAGATAAATAAGCATAATCGAGCAGGCTATGACAGATCCCTGCACGTAACTTCGTCCCCTGATGATAAGAGCCTAGCTCAGTAGCCCCTTCAACTAGCTAGAAGGCACAGCACGGACGGTTCCAGTAGTGGGGAGAGCTAGGAAATCCTTGCATCGCATCTTGACGCTTACTTCCGTACAGGCCCAAATAATCTGAGGTTTTATATCTGTGCTTTCAAGTCCTTCTGAACTAAAGGCAGAGATGATTTACAGATTCTCTCGGTTTTTATTGGTTGAAATCCCTTATTTTTATAGAATATTCGAGAGGTGCACAGACAGAAAACCTTGGATTATTTGGGCCTGTACGAAAGTACTTCGCATCAACAGACGTTGGTCGGTGAAGACTGTCGTGTGCCGTCAATTTTAATCCGAAGCGCTGCTCGGAATAGGCTCCGATGTAGCCTCAGTGGGGTGATATTTTTGGTCCAGAACCCTGCCACCACGCATCCCTGAGCATAATATTGTAGTCGGTGCCTCTCAGCTGATTGCTGACAGGACCATGACGAAGTTTGACAACACGAGCAGCCGCATGCGGAGAGTGGACGTTGAAACGCACTTCTCGAATCATGTACCGTGTACTGGGGGGCCGTGAGGATAGTGGCGTTCTTTGTAGACGCCACATAAGGTGGAAAACAGTCGGAGAAACCAATGTTCCGCCATGGTTCGAGATCCTGGAGGATTTGCCGTCTCCTCCTGCATCTTTCCAATATTTCAATACTCTTGGCACGCGGTTTCGATCCCGTTCAGGCAGACTATACGTCCCAGGTGCATGGAAAGCACTGTTGGGAGTAGTTGCAGCCTTAGGGCTGTCCACCTCGACCTCTAACCCTTATCGGATCGGCTGCGGGACAGCCGCTTGTCGTATCAATTCTACGGTCCTACATCAGCTCCGAGACTGTGCGTAGAAATAAACCGAAAGCAGTTCGGCTTAGCTCCGTGGGCGTTAGGGCTTCGTGTTCGATTCGTGACACAAAATGTGGCTGATTCGGTAGTTTGAACGAGACAATTTTGGTGGTGTGTTGTATCCTGTTCGAGTTGGTCCAGTCATGGCACGCCACATCTGCGGGGCGGGTGAGATTTCAAGGTGGCGAGGCGCCAAGCATGGTGAGGACCTGAGGTACCTCCGTACTATCCGATCATGCTGATGAGTATGGGGAAATTGACTCATGCATACCATGAAGGCGTATGGGCTGTGGTTATGATGAGTCGGTTGCTTCTGGCGCTGCGATGCAAGGTAATGTTCGGATGATCAGATGTGGTTGAGATTGGAAGTAAAGAAAAATACGGGCTGCGGGGTTAATCGACGTCTGTTCGAGAAACTAGACTTAAAATAGCTTGAGGCTAATAACACGTGAATCGTCTAGACCGCGGATTTTATGTCAAAGTTTGAGTTGAGGCTCTCCCTACGGAGGTACAGCGGTTAAATATTCATATAGCGCTAGCAGGGGTCTAAACTTTGCCCTTTTTGCATCACAATCACAACGCATCTCCAAAACATGAAAGCTAAATAAGTATATAGTGCTTCTCCCAGGGATTATTTTACTGTTTTAATAAAGTTTGTTTTATTAAGTATAACGAAAGTTATAATATATTAAAATTATACATAGCGTTCAAGCCCTTGTTTGTTGTATAAATATTTGACTGCTGTACCCCCATACTCGTGCGGCTAAAAACTCTGTTTTTCTAATCTCATGGCTTGGGAACTAACACGGGCTAATACGGACGTACTCCCTACAGGCCCTATTAAATGCTAATGAGCAATGACCAGTGTTTAACTAGATATAGTAAAACACCGCGATCTCGAACAGGTGATTAGTCTGGCCCCCCTTGGAGAACGGCCGCAATCACCTCGGAACTAACATTTAAAAGGCCCGTGGATAGTAGACTTAGAGACCTAAATTTAAGTTCAGGAATAGAAACTTTCAGCTGTTTTATTCCGCTTCTAATTTTGGCATCAATGTCCAATGTGCGAACAGACTTTTGGCCGCGGCCGCACGAGAAGTTTCTCTCCAAAAGCTGGAGCCTGTGCTGAGTCCCTAATCTTTTTGCTTCCGATCTCCAGACTCAGGCGGCTGGGGATCATTGCTGAGTGGGCTTACGCCACGGTCTGCGTCTCATCTCATCCCAACCACCGTTGCATCACAGACCGCGTGTTCTTTAGACGAACGCGAGAAAGCGAGATCGCAAGTCAGGCACGATCACGCCCAAGAGTACAGTAAGCCGCCACCAAAGCCACGTTGTTTGCGTCCACTGGAACATTTTTACTTGACGAAAGTCCATTCTCAAATTAAAGTAACTGGCAGGACCGTCACTTTCTATCTCGAGTTATTTTGCACTCAGCAAGTGATAGGGGTCGAGGATAGAAATTGTGCTCGTTGCAAAGTGCGTCGAAGTGAAGGCGAAAATTGGAAAGAACATGGGGACAAGAGAAGGAGGTTGAGATTTTGATGTTGATGATGATGTTGAAGCTTTCGCGTGTGCAATCTCTGGGTTTTGAATTGGAAGGTAGTACAAACCCAAAATCATCATTTGACAGCCTTTTCGACTAACTCTTTCATTTACAGCACCCCGAATTGGAAACTGGTATCCATTAAGTTTGGAAGACAGACGATTGCCTCGTGGAATTGATGATACCATCCTCCTCCTTCTCGCCCTTCCTAGCTTAGGAACGGCACATATCGAAGCACCCTTTCCCAGCACCGAGTCAAGATCAGACATTGAGGAAACCATAAAAATCCAGCTCACATGCCAATAACAAGAGTAACGCTCACCAAGACGACGTTGTGTCGTTTATTCCCACACGAGCCTGCATGCAAGCACACAATCTAGGATACCATGACGAAGAATGGAAGGAGAAACCAACTCATCACTTGACAAGAGCATTCCCGGGCCTTTAATTGTCAGTCTGGCAGGTCCTTCCTCAAGCTGAGACAATGCTCGTTCAGGAACTGTTGTTTCTTTCCTTCACTGAAACAGGAGACTTCTCCTGCATATCTACTACAAACCAGCTCGACCTGTTTCTCGTCGCACAGATGGCAAGGCTATACGGCTCCCGACTACCCTTCCCGACCATCCCAGACTTCTCTCTCCCAATACCACCCACTATCACGTGTATCTCATCTATAACATCGTCTTCATTGGTTGGTGGAAGTTTTCTTGCACGTAGCAAATTCAACAATCGATCACCGCTCAATTGACGCTCAGTTGATGCTCAACTGGCGTTGCATTGACTGTCAGTCACGTGAATGATTCACAGGACTTGGTAGATTTCTGGCTACGAAATCCCTGAAAAGTTCTGGGACATTGTCATTCCCACCATTTATTGTTTTAATTCATTTGCTCTATATTAGCGCTGGAAAGAAATTTGTCTCGCGAGGTTGGATGGGAACATCACCATGGCATCGTGAAGTCACGATGTCCCAATCCCTCTTGAAATTTAGGAGTTCAGTATTAGAAGACATGAGTATCGAACCTCTAAATGCACATTGAGAAGAGCAAAGTATCCATATTTCTCATCGTAAATCAGAAAAGAGGACTTGGGAACTCGATAGTCACGTTCGGTAGCGACGCTACCATTATCAGTTGAGAGAGCAAAAGGGGTGGTATTGTGATGTCTAATTTGCCCATTTAATTAGGTGGGAATGTTTCCTAAAGTAAATTCACTAATACATCCAGGCCAGCCGAGACCGCCCATATAAGCCGATGCTCGATCGAGCGTGAGGCCTCATTTCAACATCGAACAATGTCTCAGTGCATTTTCCACCAATACCACCTAATTTCGAGATCTCAACTGACAACCATGCTCCTTCGCTCCTCAACTCAATCTTACAGCATTGCTTGTTACAGACATGCAAAAATACTGAGACATAGAAAAGACACGCTCGGGGTTGCCGTGCCCTTCCTTCCGGTGTCTCACTCGGTGAGTACAAGCTCTCGCATCGAGGAAGTTCGGAGAAACTCGTATTTTCAGCGCCAGAATATTTGCTGAAAAGTATCTCCGGAGCACAGCTCCAGCTGAGCCAGCCGAGCCAACTGCACACGAACAGAGCAGCAATGACGTAGAAGGTGATTGTCCATATGGAGTCAACTCACTGCCAGACCGCCATTCACCATCGGCATTGTCTCACAAACCCCACAGCACCAACACCGAGGCTAGCCAAGCTCTCACTTTGTGCATCGAAAATTTCATGAAGAAAACCCGTAAATTACCACGAGAAATTCTCGGTGTGCAGCCACACAGATTTTGCTCCTGCCCCTCCTCTTAAAATTCTGCTCTGCGCGTCGGCACAAGAGTTGGTCACATCGAGCATCATGCTAGCTGGTCCACAAGCCGAGACTCCAACACTGCCCTCCTCCATCGTCACACCCCTAATCAATTTCCTCAAATCTGGCCTTCCTCGACTTTGAATAATCGCAATCCCCGCGTGCGAAGAAGAAATAGGCGCAAGTGGCGTGGTCGCTGTCCTGCTGGCTACTTTCTCGACATCATCCGAGCTCGATCCAGGTTCCAACTTCGAAGCCTCGAGGGAAGAAGAAGGTAAGGAATCTGTGATATGGAGCTCGATTTTGACTCCTAATTTTGTTTCCGATAATATCGATTCGACAACTTCGAGGATCCAGGACGCGGAATCAGAGTGTCGGACCGCGATAATGACTTTTACATCCCTCACCACTTTCTTCGCATCCTCCAACACCCCCTCCAAAACACCCAATAGATACCCCACTCCCGATCCTCCAGCGATGAGCAGCGCCTTATCGTAGCTAGCAAGCGTGCTCGCGATATCGATATCACCATAAGGTCCATCAACACTCATCGGCATCCAACCATGTTGCGTCTCCACCAAATATTTCAATTTCTTCGTAAACGCCGCCTGAGCCTTCATATAGAACACCATCTCCCCCTTCCCAGGCAAACTACAAATCGTAAATGGATGACTCGTATAAGCATTCAAACCCAGTGCCCAAAACCCTAAAAACACATGTTGGCCCGGCCTCCATCTCATCTTCGTCGGGATTGAGATTTTCAAAGTTCCGTCTGGGAGAGTTGAGAATAAGGCATGGAGATCGAGCGATTGGATCGAGGTTCGAAGGAAAGAGATGATTAGGGTGAAGGAGTAGAGGGAGAGAGCGGCGATGAAGTAATCCCAGGTTGTGAGGCGGGAATCGCAGTGGATGAAGAAGAAGAATATGAAGAACCCAATTGCCAGGTAGTGGGCTGTTTTGAAGAATTCGTAGTAGCGGTTCCGGATAGGCCCGATGGACATTATATTGAGCCAAGCTTGGGGGATGAGAGCAGCGACTCCGGTCCAGTAGGTGACTTCCATCTTCCATTGCATCATCATGTCGCCTTTTTGGATGTGGACGACGATGAAGGGGAATGTGTGGACTAAGGCGAGGACGAACATTGCCCAGGAGGTCCAGCGGTGGTAGACTTGGAGTTTCTCGTGCGAGATGCCTGTGAGGAGGGTGATGTAGTTTGTCTTTTGGGAGAGGAGCCTGATTATTGTCAGTGGTATGGTTTGAAAAGTGCTTGATCTGCTCACATGACAAATGGTAGCAGTCCAAGTGCCATCCAACCAGCTCTCGTAGCAATAGGTGGTGAGCCTCCAAAGGAGATGGTCTTGGTGTTTGGCCAATAGTAGGGCTTCGGCCCAAGCGTCAGGGCTGCAGTTGACATCAGCCACCATCGTCAACGTCGTGTCTGCAGCAAGTACTCACAAAAGAAGTATATAACACCACAAAGACCTAGAAGAATGACTCCGAGAGGAGGAGAGTACCATCCTAAGCCTCGCAGATGGAAAGACTTGTAGGAAAGCAGTCTCGAGGTTGCCAAACCGCGTTGCATCAAGGAATTACTAGAAGGGTACTAGATTTCGATCTTTTTGACAGCTTGGAAACAATGTTGCTCATCATGAAGACGCCAATGACGGCGCACATAAAGTAGATTGTTGAATGGCCGTAAACACGGTCTGCTTGATACCTTGAAAATGTCAGCAACAGTCCTAACAGACCTTGACCCAAGCAATAAAAATGCATAGGAAGTGATTTGTTCTTACCAGCATCTCCAATAACCATGTCTGTATTCACATTGGGCAGCAGTAAGTTTGCACGTATCTGCTCGCGAGCTGTGAAGCATCACCGGGTCGTCAAGCCATGGGAGTACCATCTTTGCGGGTTCTGCCAACAGCAACGATTTCTTTGATCGACAAAGAATTTCAACCCTTCCCTCGAGCAGTCGATGAGATGTTTGCCAGATACGGTCGGATCACTGCAGAGGGCAGAACACATACAACGACTCTGAAGGAATCATGGATCCGTAAGTACAATCGGTTCCCGGGACTGTTCGCTAATTATGTGCAGGGGTCTTTACTATTTCAAACCCTTATAATTTAATAATTACCGAACCAATTAAAATATAATTTATATGGAAATTAAGTTTGATTATTTCTTTTTCGATTTAAATTTTAAATAATATATTATTTCTTTTATGAAAATTAAAGTTTTTTAATTTAAAATTAAATTTTTATATTTGAAATACATATAAAATTTATTTGAAATAATTATTATTATTTATTAAAAAAATTTAAAATATGTAAAACTTAGTATTTTCGTCGATTTTCGTCGATTTTCGCTTAATTTTTGCTTTTTTCGAGCAAAAATTACTTATTAAAATATAAAGTAAATAATGAAATTATTAATAAAAAATAATTAATATTAATGTGTCTTATAAATAAATATTTAAAAAATATATTATTAAATTTTTAAGTAATATTATTCGTAAGTTATTAAATAAATTATTATTAAAGATAAAAGTGCCGATTTTACATATAAAAAATTAGCGAACAGTCCAGGGAACCGATTGTACAAAGGACTCAATTACTCTCAACCATCGTGGGCACTTGCCATCCATGGTGCGGACATTGGTGCGAGCTTTTGCGCAAAACGATGGGAAATCCCAGGCTCTTGTGGTTCGCTGGACGAACAAGCTTTCGGGGAGTCGTGGTGAGAACCACATTTCTGGCTTGGCACGCGCATATTTGAGCAGATACTTTGACATAAGGAAACGACGGTGGGGGAGTATTTGACAGAGCCTCAAGACCACCACCACTCCACGAAGAAACAGCGAGTGAGCGATGAGATAAAGGTCAGATTCGAGCACATTTGCGGCACGTGACTGGATTGAATTGCGGATGCTCGAGCCTCCTTGAACTTGTCAGGTCGTGACCAATTTCAACGGCCTTCAGTCTTGTCGACATCCGATTGTTGGATCTCGCGAGGAAACATGCTTTGAACGTCGAGCTCCAGATTGACGGCCAGCCTTCAAGTTTATCTTCGACCGCACCGGAGAATCCGAGAAGCGAGAACTCGGCTCACGTGAAGGTTCAGTCGAAACAAATTCTAAACGCCGAACGAAGCTCAACGGAAGAATGGCAAGTAGACTTCTTCTGCAACGACCTTCGACACCACGAGCAACAGAGCAGGTCTGATAGTTCGGAACTCCTTCCTTTCCCAGGTAGATATACATCCGGCGAGCAACGAGTACCCCTTTCTCGATTTCGGACGATGCATATCTCTAGGGTAAGAGAAATTGACCATTGGGTCTGCCTTCGGGTATAGGAAAGTCAAAAAGCACAGTGTGTACCGTAGATCAACTCTGACACGCGAACTTGAAGTTGTCCCGACGAGGTTGAGGTGTTTGCACGTGCTCTCCCCTCTGATTGCCGTCGGTGATTAGGGCACTGCAGGACTCGGCTCACCGCTCTTGGGATTTCCTTGCCCCATAGCGATCGGATCTCCGTCACTACGTTGCGCGCAGTTCTCCTCCTCTCCACACGGCAGATATGAAAGCTTCCCCTTGCAACTTCTGATAAGAATGCTGTCGGATACGGAGCTCTGATCAGTTGGCAGCATGGCTTCTTGTCCCATCACCTCATCGCACCAGTCACAACAACGACAAGATATCCAAAATGGGAAGAATCATCCTTTCTTGCATGCCGGTAGCATGTAGCCGGTGAAAACCTTATCTCTTGCATGAGCCATCCAAGCCCATTCTGTTACCTCTTCGCAAGTCTGTACTATGGGGATATGGGGAGATCTTACCTGTTTCCATTTGTTTCGGGGTTTGCTCCTAGCACTTGTCCATATCTATGATATGATCGTCGCTCTGATATAAAGTCTATATCAACGGTCGTTTGCTCCCTCTCCCCTTGTGCATGTTCCTTGCTTCCTTGCATTAACTCTAACATTGACGTCAATCATCGAGCATCATGTCTCTCAGAGCAGGATCCATCAAGAACAATAGCTCGGATGATGAGAAGGGTCATCCAGAGACTGGAAGAGGTGTTGTTGAGCCATACTATCCAGATGCTGAAGATCCATTGGAGCAAAATGAGGTCTTCAAGAAGACTCACGAAGGTGTCGACTTCCGAACAGTGGGATGGCCACGAGCTTCAGTCATTTTCTTGAAGGGTACGACATCTCTACACGACATATCATGGTTTCACACAGCTAACAATGCTCTAGTCATCTTCGCTACCGGAGTCCTGAGTATCCCAACTGCCATGTACAGCTTGGGAGCTCTTGGAGGAGCTCTTTCCGTCATTGGTTGGGGAGCTCTCAACACCTACACAGCGATGGTTCAAGGAAACTTCCGAAATGCTCATCCTGGATGTCACTCTATTGCGGATATGGCTAATGTTCTCGGCGGGAAAGTCCTTCGAGAACTCGTCGGAGCTCTCTTCTTGATTGCATACGTCCTCTGCGCTGGCTCCGGTATTTTGGGCGTCTCGATCGGTCTCAACGCCCTCTCCACCCATGCTGCGTGCACGGTTTGGTGGTCTTTCATTGCTACCGTCGTTGTAGCTGTCACAGCTTCCGTTCGAAAGTTCCACCAGATTGGATGGCTTACATGGGCCGGGTTTGCCAGTATCTTCACAGCAGTCTTCATCGTCGTTATTGCCGTAACCACTCTAGACCGTCCAGCAGCCGCTCCCCAAACGGGACCCTACGAACTCGGCTACCATGTCATCGCCCATCCAACTTTCATCGCTGGCATGACCGCATCAGCCACAATCTTCGTGTCCTCTGCTGGAACTTCAGCTTTCCTGCCCGTCATCTCCGAGATGCGGAACCCAAGAGACTACACCAAAGCTCTCTTGACATGTATGGCCATCGTCCAAGCCGCCTACCTCACATTCGCCCTTGTCGTCTACAGATGGTGCGGGCAATGGGTCGCCTCCCCCTCTCTCGGCTCCGCAGGCCCAACTATCAAGAAAGTCTCCTACGGAATCGGTCTCGTCGGCCTTATCGTCTCCGCCTGCCTCTACCTCCACGTCGCAGCCAAATACCTCTTCGTACGCATTCTCCGAAATTCACCCCATCTCCAAAAGAATACCACAGTCCATTGGATTACCTGGCTTTCTTGCACCTGCGGTCTGGCATCCATCTCTTTCATCCTTGCTGAAGCGATTCCGATCTTCAACTACCTGCTCGCATTGACGGGATCTATTTGCTTCGCTCCATTGGCGATTGCCCTTCCGGGTTTCTTGTGGTTGTATGATCATGAGAGATATAGGAAGGGAAGCATTGGTCAGCAGGCGATGTGGTGGGCGCATGCTTTCTTGCCGTTGCTTGGGGCTTTCTTGTGTGTGGGTGGTACTTATGGGACGGTGCAGTTGATTATTAATGCTTATGCTGATGGGCAGATCGGTGAGTTATTCTTTTTTTGAATCAGGGTGGGAGACAAGCTAACTGGTGGGATAGGGAGTGCTTTTTCTTGTGCAGATAACTCGAACTCGACTTAAATACGATCAATGCGAATATGCTGCGAGATACAATACAAGTTAAAATTATAGAATGAATAGAGATACACCACTTTGGTGAATATCAAGACCAGATCAAGTCCGAATGTGTGTTCAAATCAGAGTTCTTCGACTCGCGCCTAAGTCTAATGGTTCAAGTATACACTCTCCACCTCAAACCAAGCGAAGGTCAGCAGAGCCTTGCGCCTTGCGAGCATTCATTCACCCCCCGCCTTCGCCCCCCATCAGTCTCGCCCTGTACCAGATTTTCCGATATGAGGCTGAAGTATTAATAACCAGAAAGCGGTGATAGAATGAGATGTTGTAATTGACAGCGAACAAATTTCTTGACAACCACAACCTTACGAGCCTGGGATCATAAGTCTGTGCTTTTCAGGGCTTTTCAGGGCTTCTCGCTAACAAATAAACGCTAAAACCGAATATCGACTTTTGAATCAAAATATAAACATACTTAATTAATTGATAAAAAGATACTTTAACTTTTATCAAACAATAAACTACGGTCTTAAAAGATTTTAATTTGTAGTTGTTTTATACTTTTTAAGTAACGGCGTAGACTTTAAAGTTCTTCGCGAAAAAGTAGCCTGAAAACAGTCTAAAAAGCACAGACTTATAATCCCAGGCTCGTTACTTGAGACGAAAACCAGTACAAAATTCGTGTAGAGAGACCCTGAAAGTATCTTCATCAGCACTCACTCCTAGTACAAGTTTTCGACACCTACGCAAGTAAAGCACGAACGGTCGTCCTGTTGATACTAGGGCGTTCGCGAAGATTGTTAATACGTCTTCTCCGTCCATCTTAGCGCTCATTTTATAACATCCTTAAAACTACAAGTAGTCGCTTGGAGATTGCACAAGTCGTCCTTCCTTGAGACGACTCACGTGAATCTAAGTCGTGTTTATTTCTGAGACGTTTTTGGCACCAGTTTGTTTCCAAATAAGATTTGATTTTCACAAGTCGTGCCTTCCATTGAGACGTTTGGCGTGAATCTAAGTCGCGTCCATTTTTGAGACGTTTTGAGGCGAGTGGTTCTGCAAACGCAATTACACAAGTCGTGCCTGCCTTTTGGACGTTTGAAGTGAATCAAGTCATTTGAGCCGTCTTTGCTTTCAGATCGTTTTACGCAAACAGAAGTCGTGCTCTCGCTTTAGACGTTTTGAGGGGTATAAATATCTGATCTCGGTCATAGACATTTCTTCTTCAAACTCGAGTCCTCAATCCATACGAATCGCAACAAAATGCCGAACCAAGGCTGCTTTCATTCGAAATAAGCTCTCCGACCCTTGCTAGAGCGAATTAGATCTTACTTCATAATTAGAGACGGTACGGTGTGGTGAGGCAGAAGGGAGGGGTAATTAGTAATGATTGGGATTGTTTAGTCAAAACCCGACAGCAATAAAAGTGGTTGACAACGAAAAGAATACACATGAGTCAGAGACGCAAAGGGTGCTCAAATATTGAATTGAATCAAGCTATCAGCTTCAACTTCATCGAATACTGCGCCCAACCGCGCGTTTCTGCCAGTGGTAGAAGTCATTCAGAGCAGGGCAGGGCAGTGCACCATACGGCGGGAAGCTGGATGAATGGTTTGAGTTGCTTCCAGGTTGAACCTCGAGACCGAGTATTTATAGAAGGTATGCCTTGAAAAAGGAACCAGGGTACTGCCTCGAGCGCCCCATCGAGTCACACTCTAAAGCATGTGACCTGGATTCTCGATGTCCTCTCAAGTCATGCATTCACGTCTGACGTCGGAAACTCTCTCAAGAATTTGCGCATCTCTCCTGAGCATCAAAGTCGAGTGACTCGATTCCAGGACTTTCAAGTCTCAACAAAACTAGAACGGTATTAATAAATGACCTCCTGCACTGCACCAACACTTGCTCCACGAGAGAAATGAGACATATCCTCGTTCATCAGGTGGACGAGATGAAGTTGAGGACTGATTTAGGCCGGGGAAAGAGGCTGTAGGACAGAAGGCGGCGGAGTAGAACGGAGTCAGATCCATTCGTTTGGTGTGCTTATACTGTCAACTTCTTTCGTTCTGTCATCAAGTCTGCTTTTCATTCCGAGTTAAACATTTGCCTCAAAACTCTGTCTTTAAGGGTACTTGATCCTCTTCCTTCTTCTGTGACGACTTGTCTGAGTAGTCATTGGGACGTCAACGATGATGGGGTCATGGGTTTGAGAGGACGTACCCGCGAGACGTCAGAACGCATCGGCTTTTATACTTGCAAGGCAGGCGAAGAATTTCAACGCCTCACTTGAAGTGAATACTTAACTGGACGGTTTTGAATGTTTGCTGTGAATTAGACACGATGTTGTTGAACGATTTACCTGGAAGAAGTGCATCGCTTGAGCTGGACGCATGTCACAAGCTGAATATCTGATTTACAGCAGACCCCTCTATTGGGTTCTTCAGATAGTGGTAAAGGAAAGCCCGCGGGACAGTGTGGGGTAAAGTTTTGACAGCAGATTCGATACTCGACAACAATGAGAAGGACATAGGACTGGCCTTCTTTGGGCAGATTCATAGCAATTCTTCAATCCGCAATCTATTATTATAATACTCGGAGAAATTGACAGGCCATTGCAAAGCTGGGCATTCCCCGTGGACCCCAACTCATGTCGTACTTGACATTGGTGGATGATGTGCATGTTTCTTTCAGCAGGAGTGTACCTTATATAATCCTTTGGACGACACAAAAGTAGCAGTGTAGCACTAGCTTGCAAATTTGCTTGACTCACCATTAAGGGCCTTGCAAATCACTGGAATAGGTTGGTCTCTAAGCGAGAGAGCAGGTTTAAAGATGAGTTGGGGAGGGCTTCATGTTCTGCAAGACAACGATTGCGCAGCAACACCCAGCCGGAGGAGGGAAGCACATTCAGGCTTTGGATGTAGAGACTTGCAAGATGAAGTCAGTGATACAGTGAATCCTTCAAGGTAAAGAGATGCTCTCAGTGGCCTTCAGAAGCAGATGCATGTACGGCAGGCAAGCAAAAGTACGGATGAATTGAAGTTGACAACAATTTAAAACATGGCAGCAAAGACTCTGCTGCTCAAGACGAACCGAAACAAGGAAAAGGAGAATATACAGTACATCCATATTATCGCTTGAAAGAACACTCGAAAGAACAAATAGTGACATGCAGCTTTTCCACTTCAAACACAAACTTCCCCATCTTCGTCTTCATCCCACAACAATGGCAGGTATTTGAATTCACACCTCTCTATCTATTCACCTGCCCTCTTAGCCCCCTGGACCGCGGATTGAGTATTCGCAACTCAAGCGTCAAGATCTCGTCAGACGTTTTGAGCTTGCAAAGCGCTGTGACCCCCTAGGCGTCTATAAAACGTTCTCTAGTGCGCCGATAACTTGCAATGAAACGATTTGCACCTTCCACCAACAGAAGCCGGAAAGTGTAACATGGACAACAGATGTCCCTGCCAGGCCGATTTTCGCCTGCGTAATTTCCAAAGCACAAAGGAGTCCGCAAACCAAAGGTGGAGAGGTACTTGTCTTCAGCGGGACGTCGTCTGAATATATATGCTTACTGTCAAGCTTCTTTATGCTGTCATTTGTAGGCTGAGCATAGCATAGAAACGGACAAGTTCACGCCGCTGCTTTTCTGCCCACCTGAATCAGGCACCTTAGGTCTGAACACTCGTACAGCTACTGTACTAAGAGCGAGCATCGGCATCTACATATCGTGATGCCATTCCCACAGTAATTACTGATCGAATGCTATCGGCTCGAGCAATAATCTCTATATAAACAATCGTCTGGAGCGCCTTATAGATGGAACGCTTACAGAAGCTACTGGATTTTGGTAGTGTCACCTTGTTTGCGTCTATGACTCCATTTATTTGCCGTTTCAGCTAGAGACAAGGCTGCGGCTGACGAGACGTAACCTCTCAAACGTTAAGATCGCATGAGGCGCTCAGCTCATGTAAAGTGCTGTGACCTTCTGGACATCTATAAATACTATTCTTCGACGGACCGGTGGACTACCAATACCCAACCTTGAACGACGCTGACCCGTCAAAGATCGCTGTGCTCACAGAGAGGCCGTATTCCATTTGTGCACCGTGTAATTTTAATAAGGTTTGGAGGCTCCAAGATCACGACTGCAGCACGGTGGAACCACCAGCCTAGCGGTGGCGCATCGTCCAAAGGTAAACTTTTGTTGTCAAGAGCCCTTGTGTTGTCATCTGCAGTAAAAAGACGCACGAATGCTCATGCGAATAAACTAGTACTACACATACTAAAGTCCAGAGCTGAGCCAAGCTATTACCGAGTGCTTGCAGGCTATATACTATATGCATCGTAACTGCAGCTTGGTCATCGTCGTCCTCTGTTGAGATATTCATACTTATCCTCTCAATCGTGGTCACTCGCGGTCGAAGAACGTATCGCTTATGTAGTCGAAAATGCCTCCGCCTTGACTTGAAACTCGCCACTTAGAACTGTTTCTAAAACAAGGCTGCAGAATGGCCAATACGTCTGTCAGTCCGTTCATCAAATAAGCCACTCGACCTATCCTCTGATCAATTGAGGAAAGTACTCAATAATTTACACACCCGTGGCTACGGCTTGAACGTCCCGAGTTTTGAAATGTTTTCGCATATGGCCCTTTCGGCCACGAGCAATTCACAGTCTCGACCATGGGCCTCGCCACAACGCCGGCCTTTTTCCAACACCGCATCATGGAAAGCATCTTTGGCAAGTATCTGTGGCAATTCGTCCTTGTCTATATCAACGACATAATCATATTCTCGAAGTCCGCCGAACAACATTTGCAGGATTTAGACACGGTCTTGACTCTTCTAGAAGACAAGGGCATTACATTATCCTTACAAAAGTGCTTCTTCGCGCAGCCGTCGATCCAAGCATTAGGCCATCACGTATCTCGACTCGGCCTCAGCACGTTGCAGGACAAGGTTGAGGCTATACGAAGGTGGGAATTCCCAGTTGGCGGACGTATTGGCCACTCTGTAAGGCTGAGACTAAGGCTGAGGCTAAGGCTGAGGCGTTCGAAAGCTTCGAGACGCTAAACTTTTCCAAAACACTCAAGCCGTCTGGACGCCTATAAAACCATGCTTTCGTGCTCCTGTAATCTGCAACGAAGACGGAAGGCCCGCCTCCGTATGCTGAATTTGTATTGGCACCTGATGACAAAGACTTACTAGGTTATATCCCGTTATTACACTTCTTGGCCCAGCTTGAGAGCCCTAAGAGAAAGGCGGCAGCCCAAAGGCGCATCGTCTAGATGTATATCTTTGTTGTCAAAAGTTCTTGTGTTGTCATTTGGAGTAAAGGAACAGACAAATAGGATTCAAAACCAAATGCAGAAGACAAGAGACCTAATTACCTGCGTGCTGTAGTTGTGATCGGCTCCAACAGAATATACGCTTGTCCGCTGCCCCACGCCAATCAACTCGTAGAAATCTGTGGGTTTCCGTGGCGCTTGATACGATGTGCTCAACGTCTTCTTGAAGAAAAGGCCGTATATATAGAGAATAGAAGTAGGTAAAAGACCAACTTCGCATCTTGGATTCTCTATTCACTTGTCCTCAAGACCTCAAAAGCAAGCGTGAGGCTAGAGTCAGGATCCGATTCAGGAGCAGATGGATTCTGAGGGGGCTGAGGAACTATATAATCATCGACCAATAGTCTGCAGGAGTGCGAAATACAGCGGCACCAACCGTCAATATTCACGCTGCCAGCTTCGAGCAACGCCAGCGGCTCTCTGCCATAGCCAGTCTAGAGGAAATACCAGGAGGCTCATTGGAGAGTTCTAGCTTCGGAAAGCAAGGGCAAAGATGATGAGCATTGCACAACATACTACAGTAAATAAGCTAACTTCGGAAAATTATACTGAGTCTATGACAATGGATTGAGTGATTGACAACGGCAAATCTAAACATGAAATGCGAGCAAAAATAAAACCAGATGGAAAGCGCCTTCCTATTCATTCGATACAATGATAGCCTGGCCCGATGTATTGGCAACAACAAGTTTGAAAGATAGAACATTTTCCCAATGAAAGTTGATAGTAGCCGCGGGAAGGTAGAGAAACTTCGCCTCGAGCTAGCGCTCTCGCTGGTATTATTGGGATCTTCAGAACGTTAGGGGAGCGTCATCTCCCTAGAGCGTATTGTAGTAATCATGCATGAATGCAAAACCGATAGAACCTCTTTAAAAAAGGGCAGCGCTCGACTAGAAGCGTAAGTCGCGGTATTGTCGGTTCCTTCCGAGGAGCAACCCGCGGTACTCTGCGAGTCATCGCTGAGTATAAACATTGAAAATGGAACAAACAGTCTTGTAAGAAATTTTTGGGGGGGAGGGGTCGATTCAGACACCCATATTGTCCCCAACTCCAACTCTGTTCCAATGTCCCATTGAATTGAGAAGATTGGCGTAGAAGCGAGAAGAAAAGGGGGAACATCTATCGAAGCGAGACATCGACTATTCCCACAACCTGTCGTTCAGAGGCAGGCGTCCGCTTGGACCTGCCAACTACCCCATCATCACCTTATCGATCTGAACGCCCCTCAAATAAACCCCTCATATCACATTCCTCCCCGTTTCTCCTCCATTACCCCGCGGCCCTTCACCCGACTTCCCCCGATGTGTTTCCTCTTCAACCCGAGTCCACGGATCAACAATTACGCGCTGTGGCTGTGCGCCGAGCTCGCTCTCGCTTGCCTTGCCCATGGAGCCGTCACACCCGTTGACATGCATCAAGCTTTCATGCAGAAAATCGGAGACGAGCTGCCATTCCGCTTGGTCAGCCCAAATGACGCACTTGCATCGAAACTTTGTATGATATATGAGATACGCTAAGTTGAACAGAACGCGTAGTAAGCGTTTGGTTGAACGAATGCATGATGTTGGTGCAAATGAGAGGGTGATTGATCAGCTGGACGAAAGGAACAGGTGAGAGATGCTCTTGAAGTGGTGATGAGAAGAAAGGTCGTGATGAGAGAATCGGATATAAATCGGTTTTAAGATCCAACAGCTTCAAATTAACCCCACCTTTGAAAGATTGGTTGAAGATCAGACGAATCAGCATCTTCTTTCCAGGAAAACTATTCCCAAAAAGTCGGGATCCGTCAATGGTTGCCGTGATGTCTTCCTTTGACGCGGATGCGGATACGGAATTGGAGCGGCGGCGAGAGGAGAAGAGCAGGGACGACGAGCATCCACAATTGGATGACGAGGACCTGTTTCGTTCAAACTTCGGCAGCGAGAGAGAAATGCAATGGTTCTTCTGTCGCCTTGTTAGATGTGAGAAGATTACCAAGCGCATTCGAGTTCGAGTTCGTATATCTGGGAGCTTGGGACCCATATGCTGTTGGCAGAAGTTGGAATCGAGCGACATTGAGATACCCCATTTTCGATAGCTCTGCGAGACAGAAGACGCAATGGCAGACATAGACTTCAGCGAGAAGTTCGACGAGGACAAGACGGGTTCTCCGACAGACGATTCGACACTTGACCTTCCTCCGAACAAAGAATGGGCGCCGATATCTGGGAATGCTTCGAGAGTGCACAGTCGATCGAATTCGCATGCGAGAGGAGGCTCACAATCCATCCGATCGATGAGTCGAACGAGGTCGCATAATGGATATGGATGCGATGACAATGATGCAAGTGCCGACGAAGGAGAGGCGGGCGATTTCGAGGGAGGTGCCGCAGAAAAGGATCCTTATGAAGTACACTGGGACGGAGGCGATAATGATCCAATGTGTCCCAGGAGTATGACAACGGCGAGAAAATGGTTGGTGGTTATAATCGTGAGCGCGAGTTCACTTTGTGTGTAAGTGACAATTTTTTGATCGTGGGGAGAAGTTCCCTTTGAAGGTATTCGTCGCTTCGGACGTCCGTGAAACTGGCGTTCAAGCATTACCGCTGCAGATCCCGAATAAGCAAGAGCCTCAAAACGGCAAATTCGAGGGTATTTGGTTGGATACATTTTGAATTGAGGCTAACTGTATTTCCAGAACATGCACTTCCTCTATATACACTTCGACATACTCTCAAATTGAGAAGGAGTTTCATTGTTCTCGGATAGTGGCAACATTGGGTCTTTCCCTCTTCATCATGGGGTTGGGACTTGGCCCAATGTTGCTGGGACCCTTGTCGTAAGTTAGAGGAAGTATCAATCTCAAGTTCCCAGTACTTATAAATTTGCAGAGAGTTTTATGGTCGTCGACCAGTCTATCTCGTCTCTTTCAGCATGTTCATCATCTGGATCATCCCGTCAGCCGTTGCTCAGAACATCCAAACGATGTTGATCGCACGATTTTTTGACGGTCTTTCTGGTTCAGCATTCCTTTCCGTGGCTGGGGGTACCGTTGGCGACATGTTCAACCGAGAAACTCTCCAACTTCCTATGTTGATCTATACTGGATCTCCTTTCATTGGACCATCGATCGGCCCTCTCATCGGTGGTTTCATAAACCAATACACTCACTGGAGATGGACTTACTATGTTCTGCTCATCTGGGCAGGAGCAAATCTCTGCATGATAGCATTCTTCGTACCAGAGACTTACCACCCAGTTCTGCTTCGAAATAAAGCTCGAAAGCTTCGAAAAGAAACCGGCGACGAACGCTGGAAAGCTCCCATGGAGAAGACCAACAAATCGATACCAAAAACCATCGCATACTCCTTGTTGCGACCAGCACAACTACTGATCTTCGAGCCAATGGTGCTGAATCTCTGTTTGTTTTCAGCCATTCTCCTTGGAATCTTGTATCTGTTCTTTGGAGCCTTCCCTCTCGTTTTTCAAGGAAACCACGGCTTCACATTGTCCCAAACTGGCCTTGCATTCTTGGGTATCTTCGTTGGGATGGTGTTGGGATCGTTCACTGATCCTATCTGGCACAAGAATTATCAGAGATTGATCAGGCAGCGTGAGGAGAGAACCGGCGAGATTGGTGGAAGTGAACCTGAATATCGACTGCCACCAGCCATTGCAGGCGCCTTGCTCGTACCTACAGGCCTCTTCATGTTTGCAGTAAGCATCCCTTGGACCGTCTCGATGGTCTTTCATGCGTTCCACCTGCAGCGCCTTTCTGAAAAACTGGTACTAACTCGTTGTAGTGGACGACATACTCTTCAGTCCATTGGATCGTACCAATCATTGGCTCAACTATTTTTGGAATAGGGTAAGTGAAATCTTCAGCACTCCGCATCAAGGCGTTTGCTATTGGTCTGCTGCATATGTTCGAGCGCAAGTGGCGCCCAACACGAGCTGCGTACCTGCATTATCAACTTCAGCCTCGAGCTATATGGCTTCATCTCCGCTGTTCCCATTTACTATTCTCCCCAAACTCGCATCTCGGCCTTACAAAGATTGCTCAGGAATGAGCACTTTCTGTAAATCACACATGCATGATGCATATGCACGTGCTGTCGCACAAGAAGTGCATCAGGTGGCTAACATTTTTGGAACGTGCAGGACTCTCCTGGTCTTCAGTGGCGTTTTTACCTTCTTGGTGGATGCTTACCCGCTGTATGCGGCGTCTGCATTGGCAGCGAATAGCTTTGCGAGAAGTAGCTTTGGTGGTATGTATAACCTCAGAATTTATCAGGTTCCATGAGGGCCACGCTGATTGATGTGTCCAATAGCTGTTTTCCCGCTCTTCGGTGTGCAAATGTATCACAAGCTGGGCGATCAATGTGAGTTCTCTGTTCCGTTTGATAGACCTTGATTTGGAAAATGCTAACTTGATATTTCCAGGGGCTACAAGTCTTCTCGCTTTCTTGACTGTGGCCATGCTGCCTTTCCCGTATCTATTTTTCAAGTACGGAAAAAAGATTAGAGGCAAGAGTAGATTCGCGACAGCCTAGATATACATACTGTTTGGTCACGTTATAGTATCATTTCCTATACGTTGTTGTCTTTAGGATACCACTAGATTCTTAGATTTGTTCGTCATGCACAGCGAAGTCTAAAAAAAGGGAAGGGCAGGAACTCAAAGCCAACATCAATACCATTAATAATCTCGAGTCTCATCACACCCACCCCATGTTTGAGACCCTGTTTCGAATGGTTGCAAATGGGATTCGAATCAACCGAATCCCAATACCATGATCCCAGGCCCAGTCAACGTTACTCCAATCCTTGTAGCGTGACCGTAACACAGCATAAGTTTCCCAGCAGTCATCTGATAGCCAAGCACAAATCATGACCTTGGAAGCATCTGTCCTCTGAAATTAATACAACTAATTGGTAATATCCCAACTCCAATCACATCCTCATCTCCAAGCCCAGTAACGTGATTGCCCTTCTCACTCAACGCCTCTGTCTCTCGCTCGTTCCAATCGCAACCCCTTCCTCTTCACAAAGCACAACGCAGGCCGATGCCCGGCATCTCTCCTTGTCCAATTCATATGCATATGCTATCTGGTGCATCTCGATGGGAATAAAAAATGCCTCGTTATTTTTGTTACCGAGATGCCGAGTAACGTCCCTATTCATACACAATTCTTCGCTTCATCCCCTACCTAGTCATAATTACTTTTCCCAATCGTGGCGGTTATTCAAGGATTTTCTACGAATGGACAAGGGGCATGTGACCTCACATTGTAAGCTGTGTGATATTTGTGCGACGGCGGCGAGGTGCTTCTGTTGGGATTTTCTGAGGGACCGAGGGAAGGGATATCATAAAGCCTCTTTGACCCTTTTTGACGTCGAGAAATGAGAAGTAATGGGCAAGAGGAAGAATAGCCAAGGATGGTGTTTATACTTTTCAGACCCTGGATGCAGAAGGTATACGCGAGGTCCAAAAATCGAAGTGTGGCTGGAGAGAGCGGTCGCCCGAGTAAAGCGAGACAGCTCCCTTGAGATCTCACTCACCCAAAGCGAGGCCTTTAATTTTTTGCCTCTCTAGAAATCAATTGCCTCTCTTTGCGCAACCTTCACAACGTGCTGTCACGCCCGACTCTTCGTTCCCAAACACTCTTTCAGTCGTGATACACGACGACCTCTCCTCTCTTCTATAGCGTGCGGCCTTCCCGTCCTCAGCGCGCACTTGCGAAATTTGAAAGCCTTGACGCTAACCCCGCCTCTCCACCACAGCTCCAATTATTAGCATTCAATTGCTCAGCTACGAATTGTTCTCCCCTTTTCCCAAATCCCAAAACTCACCTCGAACGATCCTCGATATTCATACAAGTCTGTCTGCAGAGATAATCTAAATACAGCAACAACGGTCCCACGAACGAAAGATCCTTGGGCGTCAATTAATCAATGCCATATTTGCAGCTGGGAGGAAGAGAGCAGTAGCAGAGAGAAGACTAGTGCTGGATACTTGCATTGCAGCAACATCGCGTTGCACAGCATTGAAGAGGAGACGCAGGCATAGCAACTGCCTTGGCTGCTGTTCAATCCCAGAGGCGGTTCGCAGACCTGTAGGCGCGTGATCCCTGAGTGCAGAGCGAAGAGCTGTAGAAGTGGGGGCTTCAGAGCCTGTTGAAGAGCGGTTGTATTGGTCGGTGATACGTGGCTCTGTGGCCTTCGGTGCAGTGCAGTGCGAGGACGTCGTGTTGGGAAGTTGAGAGATACACAAGGCGAAAGGCTGGTGGGACCTAAGCTGAGGGTTGGAAATACTAGGACAAGTTGAGGGTGCAAAGGGATAGGAGGGAAGACGAGCGATTGCATGCGAACGCGTGCCTGTGTGCAAGTAGGCACGCGGCGAAACGTGGGTGGAGTGAGATATTGCCAGTACCGGGTACGTGCCTCTACGGATCTGGGAGTCCGCTTGCTTGAGGCGGCGCATTGCCAAATATTTCGGGAACGACCGCGTTGAAGGACCCGACCTTGCTAGGAATAGACTGGTGTGGCCGTTGTCTGAGCGCCGTGGGGTATCTTAACATTCTCTGGAACTGAGCTACGAGTTGGGAAAGACATTTTCGAGGGTTCTAGGTGAAAGAACAAGGTCATTGTGCATTATTCGTGCACCGAGCGGCTCACGGCACCCACCCAATCCGAACGTCCCTACTCTGCGTCTTGTGTGACGGAGCCTCCTGCGGCAGGGCTTTTGGCGAGAGAGGGCGTGGAATCGACTGGGGTTCTTATTGATTTGACTGCGAGGTGTGGTTTCGCAGGCTCGAGCTAGTCGTGGACAAGATAACTCCAAAGTGGGTGTTAATATAAGACAGCATGTCGGGAGATACTGAGATAGATGATCCTGAGCTTTCGGATGGCGCCTCGGAGAATGAGTATAGTGATCATGAGCATGAGCCTGATGTAGGCAAAGAGGAGGACGATAACACAGATATGGCGGAGCAGAAATTCAGACCAGATGTCGATGAGAATGGCAAGGCTGCCGGATCGACAGTTACAAAGCCAAAGTTGGATCCGAAAGATCCATTGAGACCTAGAAGGAAGAAGGCGAGAAGAGCTTGCTTTGCTTGTCAAAGAGCTCACTTGACATGCGGTATGTTTGATTTTGTCGGATGTCGAATCTTCGAGCATCTAGGGACTTCCATTCATCGGTCCTTTTTTGCAGAGTACAACTAACAACGATATCTCTAGGTGATGAACGTCCTTGTCAACGTTGTATCAAACGTGGTCTTGCCGATGCTTGCCAAGATGGCGTTAGGAAGAAGGCAAAGTATCTCCATGATGCACCTCCAGAAGCACTTCGGCCTGTTCTGGGTCCCAACTATAACCAGGTCAATAGCAATAGTCGATCGAATAGCAACAACAACGGTCCGCCTACAACCAGCACGACTACTTCAGAGACTTCACCAAATGTTAGTGGGGCCTTCTTCTCACAAGCCGACACATCTCCGTCATATCCTATCTTCGCAGCTCAGCAGAATCCCATGCCTCCTCCACTTCAAGCCAGACTTTCTTATGGCAGTCAGCAGTCACCAATATCACCGACATTTCAGCAGCTGAATCGGCAAAATTCTTTGCAGAATTTGACGATGCCTCAGGTCTCCAACGATGTACAGTCATTTGGTGGGGCCCTGTTTGACCCAAGTAATCCAGCCTTGTTTAACTTCGACCTCGAAGGCTTGAACTTTGGCAATCACTATGGTGCGTTGGAATTTGGCATGCTAGGACATATGGCTTCAGGATCTGCAGAAACACCACCAAAAGACCAGACTGGGTCGATATCCTCGCAAGGAATGGGTGATATGACTTTCAACAATGGAAGCGTTTTCGGCAACAACATGAGCCAGTATGGCCAGCAGATGTACCAGCAAGACGTGATACAGGACTTTCAGATGCCTTACGTTCACCATGGCCTGCCCCATGCATACGCCATTGCAGCTGGTCCTATGAGTCACCACAGTCCAAGCACAGATGCAAGTCCAGGGCCAAGTGGCATGGGTTTTGATAGCTCGCCGACTACAACGAATTATACGCCAACCACAACACCACATCCATCTGGAGCTTCGCAGAGGCCAGCAAAGCGACAAGATACAAAGTCTGCGCCATCTGGGAAGTTTGGCCCTGCTTCGGTCCTCGGGAAGCGTAGTCGAGATCCATCGTCGATATACGACACGGTCCATGAGCCTTACCCCTATACGTCAGGCTTTCATAGTCTAACAGCTTTCTTACAACGTCGTTTCTCTGCCACCAAGACTCTCCGAATCGCCAAATCGCTCGCTTCTATTCGTCCATCCTTTATTTCGTGCACAAAGACTCTCAACAGACAAGACTTGATCTTCATGGAGAAATGTTTTCAACGAACACTCTTCGAGTATGAAGATTTCATGCTCAACTGTTGCACGCCGACTCTAGTCTGTCGTCGAACAGGCGAAGTGGCAGCTGTGAACAAGGAGTTCACTCTCTTAACAGGTTGGAAGAAGGACGTCTTACTCGGAAAGGAGCCAAATCTCAACATCAACACCGGCAAGAGCAGCGCCGATACCTCTGGACCACCAAGTATGAACAACACAGGCCGAGCCGGTCTTGCAACACCTCGAATGCGCCCTCTCAGTCTCGCAGATCAGCAGAACAAGGACGGCAGACCACAACCCGTCTTCCTAGCCGAGCTGCTCGACGACGACAGCGTAATAGAATTCTACGAAGATTTCGCCCGACTCGCATTCGCAGACACACGGGGTAGCGTCACAACACGATGTCGATTACTTAAATACCAGACCAAAGACGGAGAATCCCAATCGCCAGAGCAGAAACAAGAAGAGATCAATCGGAATAAGAAGAGAGATGCGAGTGGTGGGATTGGAGGGATGGGGAATAGGGTTAGGGAGATTGATGGTGAGCATGGGATTGGGAGGCTGGAAAGGGATGGGAAGATGGATTGTAGTTATTGTTGGACGGTGAAGAGGGATGTTTTTGATATCCCAATGTTGATTGTTATGAACGTACGATGTCTCTCCTTCCCCGTTCCCGCCTCCTAATCGTTAAAATCTAGCGCTGACACTGTTCCAGTTCCTTCCTTGCATCTAACAAGGTCACCGGAAGCACGAACACCACAATCATCACATATGCATGGTACGGCGAAGGACGGTTTCCTTACATATTTTCATTTTGCTTTGGTTTGAGCTTCGACTCTGGGACAGCATGGGCTCGGCTGGGTAGCATGCATGGCTGGGAATTCATATGGGACATTACAGGACATGACGCTCTGCAATGAGCTTGGGTGGCGTTCTGGCTTTGATCTTTGGCTTTTCTTATTTTCATTATACCATAGGGCTGGACATGAGATGACAGCATACGACGAGAAGATGTGGAGAGATGAGAGACGAGAGACGAGAGATGGGGAGATGAAAAGAGAGGAGATGATGATGGAGGGCTTCGCTGTTCGCATGCGCGCTTGCCTGGTGTGGATATTTGCATTGGTTCCTTGACCTCTCTCTTTACGTATTCAAAAGGAGGGGGGAAGGGGATGCCGCGTATATGCTCTTTTTCAATACAAAATTTCTGTGCTCTGTATCACCATCCCACCCCTCATAATTGTTCATTGTGACGTGATGACCTAGAGCATAATAAGTTCTAGGAGGAGTTGGGACATTCGTAGCCTTGCCAAGAAACAACCCCACTCAAAGCCGGCTTCGGCTCAATCAACGCCCCGCTTGATGATGAATTGCAGCCTTGCAGCTGGCAAGCCCACCTTTCATTTATCTTCATTTCTGCCCCTCCAATACACCTCCTCTTAATCTGCCACTCGCTCTGACCTGCCAGCCTTTCCAGTTTCGAAATATTTCGACGAATAGTTTAAATTGAGAAGAGCTTAAAGGGCAGAAGAAACGCCGAGGCTACGACAACAAAATGCGACCCGATGGCCCTCGACCAGAGATAATAGGGGAGGATAGCGGTCCCTCTGCGCCATTCCCGCTGAGGATGGGTGGGAAGGTTGTTAAGGGGTTTGGGAGGGGGAGTAAAGAGGTTCGCACACATCTTCCTTTTCCTATCTCTACCCCACTACTTCATCTCCCATACGCACAGCAGTGACTCGAAGCTGATTTAAGAATATAGCTAGGCATTCCAACCGCAAACCTGCCAGTCGAAGGAACACCCTGGATCGAAAAAGCGAAATCAGGCGTCTATTTCGGCTGGGCCTCTCTCCTTCTCCCCTCCGACCACCCTTCCCTCCTTCCCCCTCCTTCTGGCGATAAGACCATCTCCTCAACAACCTTCCCCACCGAAGTCCCATATCCCGCCGCGAGCGTCAATCCGCCGGAAGAGAAACAAAAAGAGGGATGGAGAGTCTATCCAATGGTGATGAGTATAGGATTTAATCCTTTCTATGGGAATACGGTGAGGAGTGCAGAGGTACATGTTATGCATGGGTTTGGCAGGGATTTTTATGGGTGTGAGATGAGGATTGCTATTGGGGGTTTCATTAGGCCGGAGTATGATTATGAGAGTTTGGAGAAGTTGGTTGGTATGTTGTGCTTTTCTTCTATCCTTGCTTTATGCTGAAAACATGTTTTGTCGGCGTTGGTGAGGGAAGTTTGATTACGGGAGGGGAAGAGGGGAGGTATTTAGATGTTAGATGTATTTGCGGAGTTGAACTCTGTGCTAATGTGTGAACAGAGGACATCAAGACAGACATTGAAGTCACGAGCAGAAGTCTTGCTCGACCAGGATGGAGTGGGAAGGAAGCGGGAGTCGATGGCTACCTCTGGGGAGAAGATGCACCAAGTTCATGATGGAAATAGCTCTTCGAAACATGACTAGGGCGATTTGAATCTGGCGGTAGAGGTTTGCTTGCGATATGTTTGGATGGTGAATGGACGATAGATCTGCTTTACGGCAACAAGACATAGATGGCGAAAGGCGCATAGACCACAGATCGATCGATCTTCACTGCGTTGCATTTCCTGCTCCTAATTTTCTCACCTTGACCTCTCATTCTCACATCTCCCTCTGGAATTCTCTCTTTGCCCCTCCTTCCTATTTCACCATCCCGCACTCTCACACTACTGTACTCCGTACAACACTAGAACCCAAAATATCACATTGAGCCCCTCTGCCCACAAGGAGAATTTCACACGTGGCAACTGCAAGTTATGCAGCGGGAATTCACATCTTGTAAACTGCACCTGCATCTTGAAAAATCCTGCACGAGTTTCCAGATTCGTGGTAAGACAGCTGCAAAGAGCCTCTTTTAGGACGGAGATACTTCCTTCTGGGATTCAGCTAGCAGGTAGTCATACAGCACACAGGATTTGTGGGACAACGATTCCGGTTGTGTATTTTGACCAGGGATTGAGAAAAGGTGAGAAAAGAAGGCGTTTGGCGAAATTGTGTTTCGTAAAAGGGAATGGTGAGTGAGACAGGAGCGATGGAAAAGGGGTGGTTGGTGTTGCGTGAGGCTAAGCGAGAACTTGTGCTGCGATGGAGTGAGGTTGAATGTTCGAATTCGACCACTAACAATCTTACATTGACGTGACTACACTAAAATTGAATGATTCGAGATCGAGAGATGCTACCAAATATCAAAGTTTCCCTTAAAAGATAATTGGCCTTCAATTCATCAGCTCTCCAAACTTTCGTGTTCCTGTTCCTAGATGCTGACCGACCCACTAATTCCACACCCTGTTAGCTCACCCACCTCCCTAAAACCACCCCTGTCCCAGCCTTCTCTCAGCAACCAATCCCCACCAGCCAACCACGTTTGTCGCAGAAAAAAAGATGGCAAGGCGAGAAGGCTGGGACGAAAGCACTACTACAAGAGCTTCTTGCTCGAGTTGGAGAGCTTCTTCCTTCTCTTTTCTCTTTTCATACCATTCTCCCACTGAGGATACTTGACGATTGATTGAATTCTGTACGCAGTCACGAGGAATTACGACCTGGGAAAGACGAGACAGCGGTTTGCTTTGTGCGACGAGGCTGAATATCAATATCATTACGACGAAACGAGACGAAAGAAAGAGGTATGTCCACGCGCTGCGATGAGAGATGAGATGGAAAGAATACTAACATCTTCGCAGAATCATCCATCCTCAAACCACAACCACAACTTCAAATTTTCACCCTGCGAACCAATAATCGCCCTCCCCCTCACTGCCAGCACACCACATCCAAACCTCCACCTTAGCACGCACAACTTCCCTCCCAAAACCACCGTACCTGAGACGAACATTCACGGCACGTACAACCTCCAACCACAAAAATGACACAAGAAAACGACGTCATAGCAATAATCATCGTCGTCCTCTTCGTGATCCTCACCCTGATCGCATTCGCCATCTACCGCTTAGTGTCTGTTGCGAGGGGTAGTGTAGTGAGTAGTTCTAGTGGGAGCGGGAGTGGGAGTTCGAGGAGTTTGGTTGATGATTGACAAGGTCCCGAAGGGAAAGAAAGCGCGGGGGTTGGGATTCATGAAGGATATTTTGCTGGGATGGGGATACTTTTGGGGAGGAAGAGGAAGGGATACGAAGCTTGATATCCTTGGCGGATACCTAGATTTGGTTAGATGGAAGAGGGGATATGTTTTGAGAGATGAGATAATGACTGTGGATACGGACATGATTGATGGATATAGGATGAAGCTTTCTCTGTATATATAGGTTGCATGGCATGGCGAGGCGTTTTGGATATGGATATGGCAGACTGGTATATATAGCACCGACAAAGTCCTGCTTGGGATTGAATATCGATATCAATAAGAATCAAACATTATATATACAAACACAAAAGGAAATTGTTCGTGGCGCACGTGCACAGAAAGAAGTTGCAAAAGAAAACGCGATTCTCTGTACACTATAAGTGCTAAGCAGCAGCAATACAAGGCAGGCAATGAATATCAATCCGAGCATTGATTGCAAAGCAAAATCCCCAGATAGACGCCAATCCACCCTATGCTACCCGTCCCACCATCCATGTATCCATCCATCCCACCTAACAAAAGAAAGCATATGTTGTGCTAGAGATGCTCGATAGCTGCTCCGAGATGAGTAGCCGGCAATGCTCTGGAACCGTTATTTTCCTTTCCAAGTCTATCCAAGCTTAAGCCATAGAATGCTAAGCTATGCTCTTTTCTGCCACCACTCCCCCATATCTTCTCTGTAGATATTCAGTGGTAGCCATTCGTGGCTTTGTATGTTGGTCCCAATCCACGGCCAGAGTATGCTGAGCTACCTTCCTCAAAGTAAGGGTGCATGCATGCTTGCTTGGCAGAAATGCGGCCAGCGGGATCGTAGACGAGCATATGTTCGAGGAGGTCGAGTCCCTTCTCGTCAAGGTTCGAGCACAATGGGATTGACTCGTCGCGGATCCATTTGGGGAATGAGGTCTTGAAGTCAGGGAAGCAGGTCTTGTCACTAACGCCTGGCCACTCCTGCTCGGTTGGGGTACCTAGCAGCCTGTACTAGTTAGTATATTTTCGTGAAAATGAGTTGGGGACGTACTTGAAGATCTTGAAAATCTCATCAATTTCCGAATCACCGGGGAAGAGAGGCTTTCGGGTGCACATCTCTGCGAAGATGCAACCAACAGACCACATATCGACACCAGTGGAGTATTGGCGACCACCTAACAAGATCTCTGGCGATCGATACCACAGTGTGACGACTTCGTGGGTATACGTGCGGAGAGGGACACCAAAGGCGCGTGCAAGACCGAAATCAGCCAACTTGAGATTACCATCACGGTCAATCAGCAAGTTCTGCGGCTTGAGATCACGATGCAAGACGCGATGGCTGTGACAATACCGAACGCCTTCGCACAATTGGCTCATGAACTTCTTGACCATCGCGTCTCCCAAGCCAAGTCTTCCCAAGTCGGGGCCAGAACCATCAGGTAAGGCCTTGCCTCTGCCACCTTCACTAACAGGAAGAGCCTCCATATACTTCTTTAAATCGAGGTCGAGGAACTCGAAAACGAGGTATAGCTTGTGTCCATCGGCATGTACAATGTTGAGAAGTCGGACGATGTTCGGGTCGTTCATCTCCTTGAGGAGAGAGATCTCGCGGATGGCGGTACTAGGAACTCCTTCATCCTCAGCCTCGAGACGGATCTTCTTAAGTGCAACAATGCGTCCAGGGTGTAGAAGATCTTTGGCCTTATAGACGACACCGTATGTTCCTACGCAAGCCAGAGTCAGCAAGGGGGTTCCGCGTCATGCATGTGTGTATGCGCCTAATTGCGCAGGCATTGACTAACCTTCTCCGATCTTCTCCAACTTCTGGTAGTTCTCCATGGTCAGATATGTTATTGTCGAGTATCAAAGGAGTGTGGAGTAATGGATGCAGGTAAATCTGCTTCTAGAGACTTGTGGTGGGGCGGTGAACCTAAGGAGGGGTAGTCTTCGTTGACTATATCAGCATCGAGGTCGCTGGAAAAATATCGTTACAATGTCGGATATCGAAAACGAAGTTGTCGTGCCCTTGGTTCGTTTTCGTTTTGTCGTCGAGGTCCTGGGCTGGAGGTCGAGGGTCGCTGTGTTGTCAGTAAACAAAAGTTCCAAGGCGCGAAGTCAACAACGCGATATGCAGGTTCCAGCTCTCGCCTAAAAATTGGCCAGCACACAACTTCATCCGAACTTCATCTGCAAACTTTCTTTTGATTTCATTCCGTCATCTTCTTCATGCACACAATTTTGAAGTTGGAATTCATGACATTGATTCATTTCGGATTTCGAGTTGCGATGAATCGCGCCTTTCCGATCCAGCCTTCAAAATGGATCACGAAACACCTGATCACACACACCTCAATCCCCGCGAAGCGCCTCCTCAAGCGTTGAAAGACTTATTCAAATTGTGGAAGGGATCCTCGGTCAAGTCAGTAGATCAACTTGGCATAATCTCTGATGGCATGAAGAACCTGGGCAGTGTGCCGAAATCTCGACTGCAGACCGCCTTAGCAAACCTTTCCACGACATCTCTAGATGGCGTTTCAAAAAATGCGTCTGTCTTTAGGTCTGATGATTTACCAGGTAAGAGGAATTCATGTGTTCAAAACCACGTTACCTAGTGGCAGCTTCTCTGAAACCTGATTGATGTCTTTCACTATTGTTCTGACTTTTGGTAGGCCTTTTCGTTTTACCTTCTTTGCTACCTCCTTCCACGCAGAAAGATCTTCTTTCACGCCTGTTGCACCGAGATCTGTCAAATCCTAAGCACAAGATGAACTTACATCTCCATTACGATGTCTCTTACCCTTGTGACAATCCTTCTTTCTTCTCCGCATCTCCAGCTAGCATTACCTTCCATCCTAAGAATGCGAATGTACACAAGCCATTGAGTATCAAAGCGGGACTGGAAAAGAAGATTCGATGGATCACTCTTGGAGGCCAGTATGATTGGACAAACAAGGTCTATCCGGAAGAAGAACCTCCGGAGTTTCCTCGAGATGTCGCGGGCCTGATCAGAGACATATTCACAGATATGGAGCCTCAAGCAGCTATCGTCAATCTATATTCTCCCGGAGATACATTGAGCTTACATCGCGATGTCAGCGAAGAAGTCGACAAGGGATTGGTGAGCATCAGTTTAGGGTGCGATGCCATCTTCCTCATTGGCCTTCACGACGAGGCGTCAGGGAAAACGCAATCAGCGGTCTTGCGTCTCCGGTCTGGAGACGCCCTCTATATGACTGGAGAGTCTCGTTTTGCTTGGCACGCAGTTCCGAAAATCATCCCTGACACTTGCCCCGCATATCTTTCAGATTGGCCAGCGGAAGAATTTCCAGAATGGAAGGGCTGGATGTCGAAGAAGAGAATCAATCTCAACATTCGCCAGATGCGTCATTCGAGCTTGGCATCCCATTCAAAGTTCTTGGGTGATCAAGATAGCTAAATGCAGGTTGTGGGTGCTCCCACTTTTGGGATACTGCATAGCCGGCGCCAGAATGGTTGGGTGCATGCCGCTATGAAGCTACCCCTCCACGATAAGGCTAGCATGACAAACCAAAACCATTATCACGAACGGACAACACGTTGAAGTTGTGTCGTTCTTTTTTCTTCCGCAATACGATCCAAATATCAATACTTCAAAGCAAAATGGTCGTCGACTGGCAAAAGTTGGCAAAGGAGAAGCGGGATTCAGTTCATGCCCTGATCCCCAAAGCTTGGCTGTTGCCTTCTCCTGTTCCTTCAGCTTCAGAACAGCGAGACGTCACTGGAAAGTACATCCAGCAATTTCTTTCGCCAGCTGAGATCGAGATCACCGAGACTGATGCAGTCGGCATTGTCAAGAATACAACTTCAGCGAAATGGAAGGCTCGAGATGTGGCCGAAGCATTCTGTCATAGGGCAGCTCTAGCTCACCAAATGGTATGCCATGGCTATTACTTCTTCTCAAAACAATGTTTTTGACTTTAACAGGTCAACTGTCTTCACGAGATCTTTTTTGATGCTGCCATAGCCGATGCCCAGAAGCTGGATGAGTACTATGCGAAGCACGGGAAACCTATTGGACCTCTTCATGGTTTACCAGTCAGTCTGAAGGACCAATTTCATGTCAAAGGCGTCGAGACCACAATGGGTTATGTCGGAGTAAGTCTTCCAACAACCAAGAACGCACGTGAATATGCAACACGCTATCAATCTCTGTTTCTCGGCGGGAGCGTATGGAGGAAGATCCGAGGCTGAGCCTTTCTAGTGGATTGGGACATTCGAGGGCAAGAAAGGTCTCGGCAAAGAGAAGATCTTTGAAAGCGAGATGGTCACCGAGTTACGAAACCTTGGTGCTATTTTGTACTGCAAGACAAGCGTACCGCACACCTTGATGGCTGGTGAGACCGTAAACAACATCATTGGCTACACATGGAACCCTAAGAACCGAAACCTTGCTTGTGGTGGTAGCTCTGGTGGCGAAGGTGCCCTGATCGGGTTGAAAGGAAGCCCAGTTGGGTTTGGAACAGATATTGGAGGTAGTATTCGAATTCCCGCAGCATTTAATGGCCTCTACGGCATTCGTCCGTCCAGCGGACGGCTGCCGTATGAAGGGATGGCGAACAGTATGGACGGACAGAACTCCATTCTCTCTGTAGTCGGTCCTCTCGCCACATCAGTTGGCGCTCTAAAGCTAGTCATTAAAGGTCTTCTCACTCAGGAGCCTTGGCTGCATGATCCTCTTGTCGCCGAGATCCCTTGGCGTGATGAACAAGAGCAAGCAGTTTTGGATATCGTGAATGCGAGTGGTGGTGGGCAACTAGCTTTTGGAGTATTAAAGGGAGACGGTATCGTGAATTGCCAACCACCTGTTCGGCGAGCGATCGATATTGTCGGAAAGACTGCTGAGAAGCTGGGTCACAAAGTGTTCCCGTGGGATCCACCATCTCACAAACGCTGTCTGGAGATTGCTGTACGTTTTGATGTCCCAGAGAAGCTAGGACACTACTGACAGCTTCAGTTCAAAACATGGGTCTATGATGGAGGAGCCGACGGTCTGCCTTCACATTGCCTTCGAAAACTTTGACTAACGATAAACAGTCCACGCTGCATTCGCTCTCTCTGGTGAGCCCATGGCCAGCCAGATCATGTCTTTCTATGGAACCCTTAAGAAAGAATTCACCGCCTCTGAAATAGCAGCCAACAATGTCGCCAAACGAGCTTACCAAAAAGAGTACATGGAATACTGGAACTCAACGTCCAAACTCACAGGAACAGGTCGCCCCATCGACGCAGTCATCGCGCCCTTGGCTCCCTTTGCAGCCGCTAGACCAGATATGTATAAATACTACGGTATGTTGTCCAGTGCAGGAGGAGGCTGATTCGTTTCGTTTGACAGGGCAAAATTTGTTTCAAAGCTCAAGACTAAACGTGTCATGCCAGGTCTGTCAACGTGGGTCAACATGGTTGACTACACGGCTGCGGTACTGCCGGTCACGTTGGTTGATAAGACGATTGATATTGTGGATGAGGGGTATCAGCCCTTGGATGAACAGGATGAGAAGGTCCATTTAGCCTGTGAGTGTCCTAGATGTCGTGACAAAAGGGCGGATGACTAATGCCTGTAGATGATCCGGAACTTTATGATGGGGCGCATGTTGCGGTTCAGATCGTGGGACGAAGATTCCAAGAGGAGAAAGTCCTCACGATTACGGAGATTCTAGGCGATGCTTTGGGGAAGCACGTGGTCTAGTTTGAGAGCGCTTTTGCTTGATCAATAATTCCAACTTCTCTTGTCCCGAAAAGTCCCGGGCAAGATTTCCTTACTTTGTGGCTGCATATCTTCGCATATATTCATTGTTCGACTTCCATATCTATACCCTCCATCTTTTAGAGCAGAGCCCTCGCTCAGACAACCATGCTTCAACAGCATGCACGCGTTAGTGCTATTATCCACCATGACGGCATGCTTAGAAACGCCCTCAGCCTTCAGAGAAATCGTTATGGAAAGACTGGTCAACTCCCAATCCCAGCAACAGCACCTACTTCATGCGCATCTGTTCATCCTCGACAATTTCGACCAGCCAACTTCTCAACCACCACGAAGCGGTGCGAATCTCCGAAATAACCACCGCCGCCTGGACAATCTGAAGCTTCACCACCAGCGTCGCAGTTTCAGAGGCTTCAGAAATTCCTCGCGACTCACGAGGTGTTGATATTGTGTTTGGCCTTCCTGGCATTCTATCCACCCTCTATCTTACATTCCACTATGAAGGAGAAACGGAAAGAATTCAGGGATAAGAGGGAAGAGGAAGTTGTGTTTGAGGAAGTTGTGTTTGAGGAAGTTGTGTTTGAGGAAGTTGTGTTTGAGAAAGAGGTTGAAGGGACAGAGGAGAGTTGAGGAGTCGAAAGATGTGGCGGTACCCTGTTGTCGAGGGAGGAGGTCGGACCAGATTGTCCCTCACCGCTACGCACATCTTGGGTGGTGTTTTGTAGGAGCACGCGGTACTTTTCGAGCCCATCCTACTCAAAAGTCTCGGCTTCAAGCACTGCGAATCCTCGGCGCTCTATCGAGCACCACCGTACTCGTCCCAGAGCCTGAGGTTTAAACTGAGATGGTTCAAGCCGTTGAATTTCACGAATTTGTTGCTTGTCATCCTTCATTCCATTTCGTCTGTCTCCGTGAAGTTCCGAGTCCAATGTCGCCTTGCTTGGTGGCTGCAAGCCGCATAATACCAGTCACATTCCCAAGACAGCCCTGCTCACTTGCATTCACATTTCTTCCTTCACAACAGCATCCATTTGAGAGAAAGGCTGGATAGGAAGATTCCATTCACAGCAATCATGTCCCACCAATTCTCCCACATTCACTTCTACAACCAAGTACGGCTGCGAAATGCCCTCCTAAGAAGCAATCTTTCCATCTTCTCCGGAGCATCACGACGGAATTCCCGAAATTCGCTCTCAAACTACAGCATCTCGTCCTCGCATGCCTGAGTGCTAGGTACCCCTCGGTGGAACAATGGGAAAGGTTTCAAGAATGCCGTCGAAAAGCAGGAGAACAAGATCTTGCAGCTCGCGATGAACGCTTCAAAGCATACCTGGTGGCAGTCGAGTTATCGGATGCGGAGAAAGAGCAATTCGACAAGCTACAGCAACCATTGCACGATTTCGCGATGAGAGAGATGGCCATTATGTAGCATGCAATTTTTGATTGGGAGAGGGCGATAGAACCTTACGTGCCGTTAGCTAGGAGGCGAGATACAAGAAGACATTTGGTGCAAAGAAACGATAACAGGAGTACACAATTTTCTGAGGAGCGGCTGCTTATTGGTGGGTTCCAAGAACAGATCGTCGAGTTTTGCTTTTGTGAACGTCTGGCTCGTATTAAGGCATTTGTAAGGGTACTAGCAGTATGCAAGGGAGGTGGTGGCTGAAAAGGAGGCAAAGTTCAAGAAGAGTCGTAGTAGGTGTTCTCCCAGTTCGTTCTTCCTCATTCGGATGCTCGACATAGTTCACGTTTCAAAATATATTTCCTCCTTCTCATGCAGCCCTATTCCTCTTGAAACCCATCTTAAAGAAGTAATACTAACTCCGATATTTCCCGCAGTGCCAAGTTTGTTGCTCGATCGGGATTCCGTAAAAAGTGCCAGAAGCTATTGATGACGAGAGACGATCAGGTATGCGAACGTATTGCAAGCAAAGCATTCAAGAGGGAACGGGATAGACCTGCTAGGAACTAGTTATAGTTGCACCTGTATCTCACAGCGATTGAAGAAAAATCCTCCTCTCAGATTCAGCGTTTCGATCTCTCAGCCTCGACCGGCCGGAGAGTGTATTTGCTAATGAGCGCCCCTTCCTTGAGAAAAAATGGCCTAGAAAGTCTAAACAAACCTGAAATATCGAGGTCATATCTGCTGTGATTTATTGCATCCAAATTACCAAGCCATATGGCACTTCGAGGACTTGTTGCTGCTCCTTGGGTGGGGTCGAAGTTTACTGTAATTTGGCACATTACGACATTGAAGTCTGACGACGAGGGAGTACTTGACTCTCGAGGAAGATTTCAGAGGTAGGTCGTACTTTAGGAAGAAATCGGCACCCAAAAGGTTGAGTGGCTTACTGTGTGGTCCCCTCGACATGGCCTCCCTGGGGAACTTCATTGGAGTCTTCGACAGGAACGTTTCCCCGTCTTCCACAACCACTCTAGAGCGCGATCTTCTGCTCAGTTATATTTTGCCATCATGCTGCTCAGACATATCAATTGCATTCTCTAACTGCATTAAATCCTCATCAGGTCCAGCAGGCAAATGATCATCAGACCAAATATTGTTGTCTCAACTCCGCGAAGAGAGCATCACCGCCAAGCCATTCCTGGCATGAATCCGAATACGTCGGTGTCAGCAAAAATCGGCTCTGTAGATCCGCTCACACTCCTCAACATTGATAAGGAATGACAGTGCGGAGAAGGATCAGACTCTTGAAGATGAGAATGATGCTAGAAGAACTGGTGGGGATCTTGAACGAGGAATATTGACCGATCTCGACACCTTTCATTCGTATTCTATCCTCCAATAATCAACTCTAGTATCCAGTAAAGGCGCTTCCAGTCATTATCTCCCTTCTCGCCTCCATTAACGCCTCCTGGGGGCCGATAGGACCACGAACAATGTCCAGAACTCCCGACAGAATCCTTTTCGCACCGACTTCAGCATCCATATCATCGAAATTCCGCTCCACCTCGTCTTGCGACATTCCAACACTTGTCTCCACTATATTCCACATAGCTCTCTTAGCCCAATCCTTAGTAGCGATTAAACTCTTCAAACTCCTAATTACATCCTCCTTCGATATGTTTCTTTCAACAATCGCGTCGGCGATAGTCCTATATGCTTCAACATATCCACCCATTGCCGAGAGATTCTTATAGAAGAATTCGAGAGACTCGTAGACGGTGTCGGTAGTGGCAGTGGTGTTGTCGTTCTATGCATATTTTAGCGGTGCAGGTATAGAGTCTGCGAATTCAAACTTACGATATTGAAGAAGTTATCAACGAAGTTATTGAGATGGGTCTCGAGGAGTTGCGAGAAGGCTGCCATTTTCACTCTGTGGCTGAGATGTTTGCTTGTTCACAATTTTGATGCTGCTTGTTCAATTTCAGTCTGCCAGATGAAAATTCTTTTGTGGGAGGCAAGTCGCCGCGACAACAATCCTCGTCAACACACGACACGACGTCAATGTTTATACAGCAGAAACTAAGCACTGGGGGAAGAGAGCCACGGTTATCTTTCTCTTAAACATCTAGAATCCTGCATTATTAATGTCTATCTATGAAAATTGAACGCCTTTGCCTCTTTCTACCCATTGAGGCACCGATGAGGTCCGAGAAGTGTATTCTGCTTTTATTTCGGCCACAGCTGTGTCAACACCGGGACTTGGATTGGGTTCCAGAGGACGAGGTGGTCTTATGGAACCGGGAGAATGGACTACGGCGATTGACGAGGCCCAGAAATCGCAAGCAGGAGACGATGTGACTCGTCGGAAAAAATACCACGAACATGATGAGATAGATTGAGAGCGACACGAGGGATGATTAAAACATGCCCCAGAGCTGTTCCGCAATTCTGCTACTCAAAGCGTGTTGTAGAAAGTCAGGCTTTGACATGCAAACATGTCCCAACTCATATCTCAACCAACAAAAGTGATAAGTCGAATTGTCCAAATACGCCCTTTGCTTCTCTCGGAAGGAGTCGGGCGGAGATTCTTTTGTCCTGCTTATTCCCACATCTTTGTGGGTGGCTACAGGTGCATACTGATGTCATGTGTCACATTCCACTCAGAATATCCCCCAGCACTTCGCCTCGAGATTTTTCTTTCGATTTTTCTATCAAAGATATGTTATCGCTTACTCGTACACGCTTTCTGGCAACGCAAATAGCACGTCCTCGGCTTGCATCAGCTCGAGTCGTTCGACTTCATCTCACCCAACGACATGTGGTGCAACTCGCTCCTGCTGAGATCCTTCGGTTTCCTACAGATCGACTCGCTTTTTCTACACTTATGAAGCGAAATCGGGGCCGAAAAGTTGCTGGAGATCTGAACAACCATCACTTCTGGAAGTTTCTCAACAAATTGATCAAAGATAAACCCAGCAAGCACTCCCACTACCAAGTTGGTTGGAAATTGGTTATTATTGTGTGGTTGATTGCCCTGCCCATAGGTGCTGCTGTTTGGTTGGTATGTGCAATCAAACCCACTGATATGTTCTTGCTGAATCAATGTCGCGATAGGTATACTCTAGCTGGACTGCGTTGAAGCGCAAGTTCGCGTGGATGAAAAACTCCATAGCGATGATGACGACCAGATGGGGAGATAGATTTAGAAGATTGAGGGAAATGGAAGGAGCGAAGCAATTCATATCAAAGACGAAGTCAAAGTATGCAAACAAGCTCGATGGGTGGGAACAATCCATGTCGATTAAGAACTGGTGGAAGTCGAAGTTGGCCAAGACATCTGAAGGAATCAAGGAGCCTTCGGAGAAATGGCTCCAGAAGATGCAGTCTTGGTATCGGAAACCTGAATCTGAGAAGGTCGAGAAGGTCGAGACATCTTTGAAATCGATAGAGGACGGAGTATCAGATTCCCTCGAGGCAGCTGCAGAGAAGAAAAGAAGGCCTCTTCATGATAGGCTCCCTCGAGCTGATACTAATTCGAAGAGGTAGATAACGGTGATGGGAATGTCGTTCGGAGGTAACTCATGTTTTTAGAATCTCCCATACCAGCAAAAGTAATCTGTCGAGATGGCGCATGGTGATGTGATGTGATGCAAACCCGGAAGAGAAGAAAGAAAAAGAGGTGGCTGGGACACGTGACATCGTGTGCGCCTTCCTGTCCGCAACGTGTCGGTAATTCATCGCAAACCACCATCTCGCTCAATCTTCATCTCCATCTCCATCACGAAAGCTTCAGCACAATGGCCGGGCCATCACGTATCCCTCCTTTCCAATTACTTCCAGCAGAGGTTCGATCCTTGATCTGGGTGGCCTCGCTCGAGCCTCGTATCATCCCCCTGAGCTGCGAACTGTACGGTTACAAAGCTCGATCCGGAGATCTATCTAACGTCCTCTATCGCGATCGTGTTGTCCATTCCTTCAACCTATTATCATTCGACTACCTAGGTATTCCAAAGAAGCCCTGGTACAAGGCTCATATCTATCCGTATCCAGTCCAATCTCCTGTGGCATTGTCGATTTGCAGGGAATCTCGCGGGGTAGCCGTGTTATCTGGGTATCGAGTATGGAAATTCGAGAGTCCACTCTTGGGGTTCAGGTAGGTCCAAACAGTGAAATTTCCGGTCCATGAAGCTTTTCAAGACATATTATTCTCGCCCCACGCGCATCGATGCCCCATTCCCTAGGGAACATCCATTTCACTCTACTCGCATCCGAGATTATCTGGAAGAGCCGGACTAACATTTCCATTTCAATTCATTAGGGATGTTATGTGGAATCCAGAAATTGACACGATCCTGTTCGAACGACACTTCCTCACTAGGGATGCTGCGATGTTTGATATCTTCGTGGACCAATGCACGGAGCAGATGCTGGAGGTCCAGAAAATGGCCGTCCGGAGTAGCTTATGGGGTTGGAGATCGCAATCGAAGATCACACCACTCTTTCCACTGCTCCATTTCTCGGCATTGAAGGAGTTCGTGGTGGTTGTGGAGGAGCAGCATGAGAAATGTTGTTCCGAATGGACAGCTGGCGTTCAAAGAGCAACCCTCGCACCGGGAGAAAGGTCCTGGACGCTACCTCAAGACTTACAGAAATCACTGAAGGAAGTTAAGGTTGAGCTTATGCTCGCAGCAGTCGATGCGGTCTACACTCGTGTCGAAAAGTGGACACCGCCCGCCGTCCGCATCGTTCGAAGCGAGGAGGATCTTCTGAGAGGAGGCAGTGAGGAGATGAAGTTGAGGTGCCATCCAGACGACCTGTGATAGATGAAGAATTCATCCGCTGACAATTTACGAAACGTTGAGCTCTACACTCAGTTGAAGTTGTCCGGACGCTATGGGGTTTGAGGCCGTGATTGCCGATGCACGCTAACGTTCTTCGCGCCGCACCAGATCTAGCTATACCTCCCTGGTATCTAACGATGCTCTAGGGGTCGACAACCAGCAAGCATGGTTAGTGAAGATAAGCGCTCTCGCCCCCGAGATCTAGCGTCGGCGGCTCCAACTGTTGAATGCTATCGCTTGAAGACAGTGACGACATTCGGGAATGCGGCGCAAGGCGTACGTTTTGAAAGGCATTCATGGCACATATAATAAAAGCCTTTCCACCTCTAATCTTGTCTCTGTTTTCTGCTGTTGGGTATAATTTTTGGCGATTGTTCGTTCGAATTTCGAGTTTCACGATGGAGAGAAACCCGGATCGTATAGACTCGAGATATGAGAGTCACGAGCCAGATGATCCAGGGAATTGGCCAGACAATATCGTAACATGGCACGGAGAGAAAGACCCAAACAATCCGATGAACTGGCCTATAGGGAAGAAGATCAGGCGGACAGTCTTGCTCGGGATCACCACAATGGGTGCATCGTTTGCCTCCTCTTCCTTCTCCCCAACTTTCAACCAGATCTCAGAAGAGTTTGGTGTAAGCACAGAAATCGCTACGCTTTCACTATCATTATACGTTCTAGGGTTCGCTTTGGGCCATTGGTAAATGTCTCTTCCTTATCGGTGCATTTTCCCCCTGGCGTGTAATAGCGTTTTGCGCCCGTTTCAGAGTTGTATGGGAGGAAAGTGGCGTTCCTGCCTGCCTACTTCATCTTTGGGATCTTGATCGCAGTAGCTACTGCTGAGAACCTTCAAACGATTATGATTTGTCGATTATTTGCAGGATTGATGGCCTCGGCTCCTATTTCGAATACAGCTGGCGCTCTTGCCGATTTATGGAATGATCATGACCGGGCATGGCAGTTGTTGGGTAAGATTTGAGTCGTGGTGGTTGGAATCATGAACATGCTGAGTCTTGCCTGGGTTTTCGATTGCTGTTATTGGTGGTCCCACTGTTGGTCCTCTTGTCGGGTCTTCCATCACAGGAAGTCATCTTGGTGTAAGTATCAATTTCTCTTTTTCGCCGCTGAGCTTCAAACCAATGTTCTCGGTGTCAGACTGCAGTCGACACGTTATGTTTTATATGGCAAATCGTGCTTCGAGAACGATGCTGGCGTGAATTCTAGTGGAGATGGACAGAATACATTACAGCTATCATGATTTTCCTTATCTTTGCTATTGATGTGTTCTTTCTTCCCGAAACATATGCTGTAAGTTTGATCCCTCGGCAAGGCAAAGGCACGAGAGGCATTGAATGACTTTGCCGCAGCCCGTTCTCTTGCAAAGAAAAACCAAACATCTGCGTAAGGTTTCCTTCCCCCTATTAGACATTTCATTCTAACGCCCTGCAGGATATGAGACTAGAAACTGGGCCCTCCACGCACTAGCCGACGAAGAAGAGCTAACCCGATAGTCAATCGTCGAGAAACACATCTCCCAACCCCTCATGATACTCATCACCGAACCCATCATCCTCTGTCTCGCCATTTACAACGCCTTCGTCTACGGCCTCCTCTGCCTCCTCTGCCTCCTCTTTGAAGCATTCCCAATCGAGTACGAACAAGTCCGAAGCTGGACTCCTGTCCAAGGTTCCCTCGTCTTCCTCGCCGTCCTAATCGATGTCGTGACCTCCGGCGGCATACAGCTTCCTACCAACCCTTCTTTTGGAAGAAACTAGACAGAGCCCACGAGAAATGTCTCAAGAACGACCCTGAAACAAGACTCCCACCCATGATGCTCGGCGCTATCCTCTTCGTTGCATCACTGTTCTGGGTCGGTGGAGGAGCCGCGAAAGATAAATCGCCAGCCATCGGCATTGTCGGTGCTGGTTGCATCGGTGCAGGCTTCATCCTCATCTTCCAGAATGCCGTCAATTACCTAATCGATGCTTTCACGGTCCACGCAGCTTCTGCTCAAGCAGCGAACACCTTCCTAAGAAGTTTAGCAGGTGCGGGGTTCCCACTTTTTGCTACGCCTATGTTTCATAATTTAGGCGTGAATTGGGCGAGTTATTTGTTGGGGTTTATTGCTGTGGCGTTGATTCCTATTCTGGTGTTGTTTTATGCCTCCATCTCAGACAAAGCGGGCCGAGACCAGTGGTGCTGGGCGGGAGCCTTAATTGCAAGATGAGACGGACGGTTTTGCGAAGGGTGTTCAAGTGGGAGAAGAAACAGAGGTGGGGTTCGAAGATGGGGATGGAGAAGGAGGAGGGGTGTGAAGGGAGAATGGTAGAGAGTAGCATGAGAAGAGTTGGTTGGGGAGATTATGAGATGACGATGGAGATGGACAAAAGGGAGATGGTTGGGGTGATTGGGGTGATAGCGGTGATGGAGGTGACGGCGGTGACGAATGATGTTTGAGACCGTTTGAGTCTTGGCTTGGTAAGTGGCTGATGTCCAGAGCATGATCCCCTCTACTTCTAGCATGGCTGTTCATGTGTTTCGTTTACCTCGCGATGTCTGTCCCATTTAAGTTTAGAATACCGAGCATCAGATTCCAAGCTGACTATAGACGTGCAAGTATCATAAAGTACGAGCTTAATGAATAGTAATCATAATCGCTTCCTTTCCCTTCTCTTCTTTTTCTCCCTTTTCTTCCGCAGCCGCGTTCTCCCCATCTACTACCTTCACCTTCCCGGAATATACCACTTCTTCCCAAAACGACGAACCAACACAATCAAATTGGCTCAAAAAAGTATATTGACCATTTTCTCGATGAGGAAGTGCCATTTCGACCTCACCCAATTTTGCTTCTGGCCGTCGGGGTTTGGCTTGGCTCTTTTCGTGGTTGAGTTTGAAGGCATATTCGTTGATGGTGTGAAAGGCGTATTCTCCTTGAGGGGAATGGGGCAATTGCTTCTAATCAGAGGCATCGTTCCCGGCTGCAGATTCTCTATTGATATCTAGGAAGGGTATCCCCATAACTGTTGACTGACAACCAATACCATAATTTCCAACTTTTCCGGGTGAGGATTGCTCAGAGCGCCATCTTAACTGTTGTCTCTTTACCTCACACGTTGCTCAGATCCTCTGGATCCAAAGACCGGAAAAACTGGAGACTTTCTCGCCGCAAAAAGGTACAAGCGCAGTATATGTATTAAATAATTGGAGTGGCTTCAGAAGTCCTCTGTGAGTTGTGGTAGGTAGCGACAGTTTTAGAGCTTACTCGCTCTTACTTCTTCTTCTCGCTGACTACTCGGCCCAGCCCCCCACAGATGCAACCTCTTCCCAATCTACCAAATTCTTATTCCTCCAACCAACGCAAATATTTTATCCGCGGCTTTCATGACCCGTCTTGCACGATACGCCATTTTGTCATGTATGCCTTCCAAGCCATGTTTTCGGAGCTCCTTTCTGTATGCCTCCAGCTCTCCACGACCGCGCGGTCCCTTGTCGGTTCAGTCTACTTCTAGTATGATTTTATAAGCTTTTCTTACTCTCGCTTCCTATTCCTCCCTGGTTTCGTTGTTTTTCTTCATATTCAGCCATAGCTCCCTCTGCCGTAGTCTCGCCGATGTGCTGAAGCTATCGGCCGATTTCGCTTTGTACTGCTCATGGGAGCCGGCAGCGGATGCTCGAGGAGTTCGCAGAGAGGAGAGGGATTCGGAGAAGGGACGACATGACGGTCTAGGTATCGTATGGAGGAAAGGGCGTATGGTTATGGCAGAGAGATTGAAAGCGATATCGAATAGCGTTGTTGACGTTCGTGAAAGGCTGAGGTTGAGGCTGAAAAATGTTTGAGTGGGGGCGGGGTGGGGTCGAGATTGCGGGGTTTAGCGAGGAAAAAGGGGGTAGGTAATATGGAGGTTCCTGTCTTGAGGAGTACGGAGGCTGAATTCATCTCGGGAAGTTGGGGTATGTGGAGCAAGTTGGAATCTGGAGGCTGCGGTAGCAAATCCTTGATTGTCGTATTCGGACCAATTGAAAAGTGATATTGTTGGTGGCTGAAAATGATAACTCCCTGCGGACCGACCCTAAGCGAGCCTGTTCGTGAAGAGATGAAGTCGGATGCTGTTGCTTCAAATCAAGCATAAACGTTGACTCAAAGTCTGTTATCATCAGAGAATATTGTGCTGCTTCAAGCGTCCAATGTTTTTTTCTTCCTTGCATACTAATCAAACATCTTCGTGTACCCTTTTTCCCACCCAGGCCATTGTCTTTCTTCCCCCACAGGCCGAACCACTTTCAAATCCTCCACAACAGCCAGCTTCCAAGAAGAAAAGTCAATACCGTACAAATACGAGAAACGTGCTGACTCCTCCTATGTATGTCTTTGAGAATAGCTTTACTCATCTCGTTCGAATATGCTTCAAGTATTTCGCTAGTAGGGCTGCCTTTCATAGAACGGCGCAAGGACTCTAGAATGTTCCTAGCTTCTAGGTTCCTTGCCTGGTTCTGAAGATTCTTTTCCTTTCTCTCTAGTAGCCATTGTATGACTCTGTCGCGATCGTCGCGGCGTAGTGTGGAGGTTGTGCTGAAATGGCGGGCCGGCAAAACTTTGTGCTGACTGTACACATACGTGTTATTAAAGAAAGTGAGCGCTCGAGGGCTTTGGAGAGACGAAAAGGATTCGGCTATGGAGAGGTATAATCACCGCGGAGGGAGGGTGTAGAGAGAGAGTCACATATTGGTGGTGGGAAGATCGATGGCTCTCGTGCATCTTGATGGATTCGAGATCGATATGCTATGCGGGGTGGAGGCGGTGGGGTTTGTTTAGCGAGAAGATTCCGGGGTTTCGCGTTGAAGTCTTGGTCTTCGTGGAGTATGTGTGATGGGGCGAAAATCCTGGGGCTTCATGTCGATTTCCTGTGTGTAATGTCGAGAAGCGTAAGGACGCAACGAAGTTTTGTTGTCGGACACAGTTCCCCATATCGTTGGTGGCTGAAAACCATTACCCTTTGCACTAACGCCTCCCAGGCCACATTGAGATCGAAGTCGACATTCGATATCAAAGCGTTCCTCAACTCTCGAGTTTAGGAGCCTGCTTTGCTCCGTCTAGTAACATCTACAAGTACATCCCTGAATATAAGCCTCGCCCCTCTCTTTTACTTCTCTCCGCTGAGCCCACTTTCATTTTCACCCCAAAGTCGTAACCACTTCCCGACTTCCTGCACGACCCATACTACCAGACAAAGTCCAAGACCGTAAACTGGGATTCTATACCTATGCAGCATGATCCGCCACGAGAGTGGAAGAAAATACACTGGAAACCCAAATCTATACAGCGTGTATGACCACCAGATCCTATGGAAACATTCGTTATTACCCTGCTTTATTAATTCAACTTTTAACGCTTGCTTCTTCTCCTTCGCGTCGATAGACTTGTCGAGCAGAATGTCCCCCACCCGCCGCTCATTCCACTGTGATGACTGTAGCTTTCGTGGTTTCGGTGGATGATTGGACTTCCGCAACAGCGATGTTGTGCTGAACTCGTTCGCTGGATAGGGCTGCCATTGTGAATGATGGAGAGAGGCAGGTGTTCGAGAGGCTGGAAAATAGGTGGAATGGGAGGTTTTAACACCGTTGAGGATAGAACGGCATGAAAGACCACCAGTCCTAGAAAAGAGGTTGAGGATTTGGCTCATCGTGCTGTTTGCGCGACGCTCGTTTTTCGATGATGGAATGAGGGTGAGGCCGCAGGGTTGCGGATTGCTTTTCGCTCAGGGGTTGATACGAGTTGATACCTTGACCTAGGCCTGTAGTGCCTCGGTAGGAAAGATCAATTCCTGGTTGTGAAGCGTTATTGGCTATGAGATGAAAGGAGGTTGAAGATGAGCTTGATTGCGGGGCAATCTTAATCAATTTCAGGGGTGAAAGAGGCTAGCCTGATTCATACATGAGTTCAAACGACCTCACCTCTATCAAAGAGCATAAGCAATAATTGGAGTAGCGAGCGCAAAACCACTCGGAAAATTCAAAAGAGACATCATAAGAAGCCACTTCCCTCCGTTTTCCCAACGTTTTCTGAGCCAGATCAGGTCATATCGCGTCTTCTCTTCCCTCGTCCCGCCGCGCCCCGCCACAAGTCTTCAACCATATCAACTCAAAGAGCTCCACGAATCTCTGTCTGAAGTACGTCTGCTAACGCAGAGTACTTGTATTATCCTCAATACACAATGTGGCACTCAACAGGCCGTCTCATACTCGCTCGCCGACTCGCGCTGCCTTACTAAATGACACGACCTCGAGCTCTTTCCCTCACGCAATACTTCAAGAGCAGACACCAAATCAATGAATTCTCGAATTCATCACGGTCTCGATACTTCTTGGATCCCAAGAAGCTGTTCGCTCTCTCTGAGCGGCTGGGCAAGAAGCCAATGGAAGATTATTTGCCGCCATTCAGGAATTTCCTGGTCTTCTTCGTCGCTCGTACGGATGAATTGAAAAGAGACATTGAAAGAAACAATCGGAAGGCTCTCAAAAGAGGGGGGACAGAGAAAAAGTAAGAGATCCCGTGCTCCTTTCATGACTTGTCCTGCCTCTGAAACTCGACCACTCGAGCTCTCAGCCTCTCATGCACTCTCAAGACCCCAGTGGAGACTTCACCAAAACCATACTTAAAACCATACTAACCCCTTGATCATCTAGGATCGACTGTATGAATCGATGGTCCTTCACTACGGCTATTGTTATTTTCGTTTCGACCCAGTGGCAGCGTTGTATGGGGTGAAGTGGTTGATATGGGGGCGGCAGAAGGAGGATCAGTGAGAGTAGGGAAGGTAGTTGAGAGACTGATCACATTAAGGCTACATTTCGATCATAGAATTCAGCTTCCTATGCAGCAGGACTACATCTTTGTGATCATGAAATCCCGTTGGCATTCCAAACACGTGATTGCGTCTCATAAAAGCAGGCTAATGCTCAAACGACCTCCCTTCCAATCTCAAGTCTTCAATCTACCGTATCCTCGAACCTCCGAGTGTGAAGCCCATTTATCACGAAAATGAAACTACCTCGCCACAATCGACGATGCGTCTCTCACTCACTCGCCGAATCGCCTTCCCTCTCCACGCATCACGACCGCTGATACCACCCCTCTCCATCAAGACTCCCCGACTTAGTCCCTGTTCTAGCACTACCAGACGCACATTATTCGTAAAACACAAGACCCTTGAGCGTTTCGTTGACTATCTGGGCAGCGACGCGGTCTCAAACTGGCCCTTCCTTCAGAACTGGTTCGCAAAAGCCCTTTCAGTCTCCTTCAAACCCAGGATCGTTGCGTTGGAAGAGCATTTGAAGACACAAGGGGCGACAAAGGAGGAAAGGGATTGGCACCAACAGAGAGTTTTGGATTTTGCTATAGGGGACTCGTTGGTCCTGACGCCGCTCATCATGTGGTTTCTTACGGAGAATGGGTTGCTACCCAAAACACCTCAGAAGCCTGAGGCGAAGTAAGAGAGCAGTTGGTCTTCGGATCTAGATTGATGCTGGAAGTGTTGTCTCAAGCACGACTTTGAGGCGAGAGAGGTGCTCCAGCTCCTTGTGGAATGCCGCCAAGTTCATCAGCATCATAGTGGTCGCCTCTTGCGAGATTCGCACGAAACGGTTGAACATCCTCATCATTATAAATTTCTTGCTACCTTTCCACCTCAATCCTTCATCACCAATCATCATTTCAAGCAGCGTATTTCCTCTTGAGCTTCGTCCCTGAACAAGGAGAAATCACTATCAGGTATCACGCGATTGTGTATCAAACCACTCCCTAGGCCCTCATACTCGGTTGAGGCAGGCTCAAATTCGCATGAGGCAGTCATCGATTGTCATGTTCTCACAAGACTGCCTTATGGGTTTCATTTTCTCGCTCCTCGTCACCAGAACCAATGCTTGACTGGTACAGCCTCATTGTCACGCCGCAGACTGCGCCACCCAACGCCTCATTTCCAATCCTTCTCCAGCATACCTATCTTCATCATCCTCATTATCAAAAGCTATTCAGGTGCTTTCGAACCTTGACGCTCTCAAAAACCTCATCGAACACTGTGACACCAACATGGATTCCCCTCGCCCCTCATCCGAGACCTCAACCTTAGCAGAACAAGACCAACCCCTCCTCCTCTCAGAATTCACCATCTCCTCCCCAAACTCCCACAATCCCTCTCCTAACGCCTCCACTAAACCACGAATCCCGAACCACATCTTCAGAATCCGCATCGCGATATGCATCCTCAACTTCCTCGCAATCCCAATCCCCGTCTTCGGCGCTCCAGACACTTTAATGCCCCTCCTCCCAATGACATACTTCACCACCTTTCTCATTTTCCCCGCAACGATTATCTTGTTGAACAATTCACACGCGGGCAAGAAGAGCGGACGAGTAAAGGGGAGCCGGGATATAGAGCTTGGCTCAAGGAGGAGTGCGATATTGGTCGAAGACCCTATCACAGGAGAAGAAAGATGGATGTTAGAGCCGAAGAAGGAAGTGAAGACGATGGGACGAAAGCATATTTTGGGAATTGATATTTATTGCATGGTGGTGTTTCTCGTTTCGATTATTTTGTCGCTTGTGTTTGGGATGGACTCGCCGAGGACATTGGGGGGAGTGGTTGCTGTTAGGGGCGTTACTATGCTCTTGATCTCTAGTGTGATGGTTGTTGGAGAGCGAGATGAGGAGAAGAGTGTGGGTGATGGAGAGGAGCTTGAATCTGAAGTCCTGCCTGGGTTTTGTTCGGGGACGGGGACGGGGTAGGTTCGCAGCCAGACGATGAATACTTTTTACAAGAATTTTTCAACCTCAGTCTTGTCTCGAGAACACTGGGACATTAAAATGTATTTTACTTGTTCTTATGCTCTCAATCTCACAAGGGATCTCACCCCAAGGACATTCTTAGCAACCTTCAATCCCCCATACAAAGACGGTCAAAATCCAAATATTCACCAACCAACCAAAAGGTCAAACAAAGTTACGCGTCGACTGAGATGTGCAACTAAAACACAATCTTATCACTCAGAACCAAGATATCAACAAAGATGATCCTCACTATCATAAGAAGCCAGGCCAGAGGATGCAGGGCTGGTGATTCCTGGACTGAGAATACTATAGCGCAGACGTAGACATGCAACGAAGTGACCATTATGCTATTGAACTCGGTACATTAAGCTCAATACGAAAGCAGGTAATCACTTTCACGAAAAAAGCCACACCGAATAAAAGTGAATAAGACCCGGCCGGGTGAGAGCCTTACCACCACGAGAAGTGCGTGCAACGAAAGCTGACCATTATTCCAGAAAATCCAAAACACTCATTGAATACGGTAGTGCTGTCAATGATGTGAGTATCACCACCATAATCTGCGCCGAATCTGGACCTCTCTAAAGTCCACTTTCGTCTTGGACTGAGCCTTGAGTCCTGAGCACGTTAATGGATCAGCTGGATCATGCTTAGTGGTTCCCACTATGTTATCTATGTATAAGTTTCGCGAATGCCAATTGTGGGGAACACAGCCTCCTCTTTAAACCTATTAAGATGTCGTGATGGCATCCGTCCTCGCTCCCTTGTCAAACTTGTAAAGGTCTCAAGTGAGCTCAATAACCTTTCTCTCCCACCCATCTAGATTGTCCTTGCAGTCTGGACCAAGGAAAACTCCAACTCTTCTAAAGCACCGCTCTTCGGCTAACAGTATTAAGCCAACCCATCGCAAGTCTCTTCCAGTCGCGGTGTACGCCAATCTTGATACGACAAGAAGATGAAGAGTTTTGTCGTCCTCCAAGTCCGTCATCCGAGCGTTGCTGTCGAACAGGTACTCACAGCCAGCAATATGGTTGGTCGCTGATATCTCGTAGACCGCCCCTTCCAGTTTTATAGATCCTCTTCGGAAATCTATATATTCTAACTCCGTGTATTCAATAAACTTGAGGTGATTGCGCCCAAGCTGCTGCTCGGTCTCAATCTTCACCACTGAAGCCAGCCGGTAAGATACGGGCAGGGTGGTTGATACCCAGCTCCAATTTGGTGGTCTGTTGAAATATTTTCTCTTGTCTCCGGGCTTCTCCTCTTCAATCTCTTTTCTCCTGACAGTCCATAGCAAGCTGCGCTCAATATCGTCCAGCCTTATGCCTTGGGAGGAAGTTGTAGCCTTTTCGCAAAGCAGAGAGCCGAGAAGATTACCGATGGACTCATCAATCCCCGCTGAGGGATCGTACCTACGATGGTAAGGAGCCAACTCCCTAGATGAAATTATCTCGACGTATTGGTACCATTGATCGAACACATGCGTTTTCGCCACGAGGTTCGCGTTCGGAATGGGCAGCTTTTTCAACTCCATAGCAAACGCTTCGAGAGACTGAATATTGCGTAGGACTGGTTTGTCAAAGCCCGCATGCCCACAGGTACGAAGGCAAGAGCCGCAGTTCCATAACAACTGGCCCGCAGCGACAATTACTATCCTGCGTGCTAGTATGGCTTCTTGAGTTTCCCACATCTCCAAGAGAACCCTGTTCATGGCCTCCTTCGCAGGGCTCAAGGGTCGACGGAGATGGACAGGAAACGCTTTCCCATCAGGAGATAGACGAATCTTAAGTGGCAAGAAATTGTAGCAGTATTCGTAATTGAGTCGAGCCAGCGGCTCTCTTCCTTTCGGAAATGATAGGACGAGATCTGCGGCAGAGATGTAACAAGACAAAAGCCGCATTTCCGTCTCCATATCCTCCGGCGAGTCGTGGATAATACAAAGATAGTTGAGGAAGAGATACCTGTATCCGAGTATGCGAAGGATTTCGATAATATCCCTGGTGCCTTCAAGTTCGGACCACGAAATTCCACTGCATCGTTCCTGAACATTGCTTATTAAAGTAACCAGAGACCGCATATTTGTCGGCTGGCAGGAAGAAAAAGCAAAACAGGAAATTCCTGTCTGATCTTTGGTAGAGATAAGACGAGGTGTGAACTCCCTGTCTCCAGGTCCGATATCGAGCAAGCGAGTGGGCAGCTCGGTCTCTTGAAATTTCTGGCATGCCGGATGCTGATCGCAACATGAAGCTAACCACGACTTGACAATCGGATCAGCTACATATGAGTGTTCCCGTATGCTCCGGCCTTGGAATGGGAAATTCGGTACTGTGGATGAGGCAGCATCTGTCCCAAGTCAGCCAGAAAGGTCCCCCTCGTTGATCGGGTGCCATGCTATTAGAGAACTTACCGCGGCTATCATCATCCACGCAAAACTCAAATTCTAAATAAGATACGTCATTAACGAAAACAGTAAGGAGGTCTCTTCCTTGTGTAGGGTTTGCCGAGTCTGCCGCAAGTGATGCTTTGACTTGTATGTCGAACTTTTTGGCTGTGGCAAGCTCCTCGGGCTCCTCGGACTCCTCGAGATCCACGATGATACTAGACATACCCTGGCAGAGAGGACAGCCATTCGCAATGGATTGCCCGAATTCATCTGGCGATGGCCAATAAGGACATTTTAGGCCTTTCCTTGAGGCCTCGAGCCAACCTTCGACATCGCAGTACTTACAGAAGTCGGAAGAGTCGACATATAGCCTTGGCCGTTCCGAGCCCACTTGTGCGTTGCTTTCAAAATTCTCGAGGCCGCCCAGAGGTCCCCGAGTCCAGTCATTAAATGCGAGTGGTGTGTCAATCTGCCTATCATTCGGGATAAGAGAGGTTCGTGGGTCTAGCCTTTCAAATAGCGGAATCACGTTCCACGAACGACAACTAGTTGCAACCTGCGACGCGGTGAGTCGGTCCACGTTTCTTCGCTCTCTATCAGCTCCTGCATTCAGCAGCAATTCGCAAATATTTCTGTTATTGCAGAAGGCGGCCGTATGCAATAGGGTACCGTGACTCTCATCAGGAACGTTCAAGTCTAGACCGTATTCAATCGCTAATTTTACGATCGCCTCCTGCCCGAAGAGTACTGCAATGTGAAGCGGCGTTAATCCGAATGCATTAAGCGCTAGTGAGTTGGACCCTGCGAAAAGAAGGAGGCGAAAGATTGTTAGAAACCCCTGAGAGGCAGCGAGATGCAGCGGGCTGTTGCTGTCGTCCTGGTTGTTGAGCTTTACATGTCGAGACTTACTTGTGTGGTTGAATGTTCCATCAACATCCAGCAAGAGTTGGACCTGTTCGACACTGCCCCGCAAGACGGCATTGTGAAGCGCAGTATTTCCATAGGCATCAGGTTCGTCGAGTCTGGCTTTCGAGGCAATCAGGAAGAGAAGACATTTCATTTCCTCTGTGGTCGGCCGAAGGGAACAAAAACGCAAGATTGGCAACTTTTCTGGCTTGGACGGCTCCATGGTCTCGAAATATATCGAACTAAAGGTTGGGTGCAAAGACAACATGATATCCTCCAATCGACGAGATTCGGACGCATAGCGGCAATGAATGGACCAGAATCTCTGCGAGTAAGCCATAATCGTCTTTAATTCCTTGAATGTATCTCCGTAGAAAGCCCAATCCTTTTCAAGCTCAGAGAAAATAACACAGCCAAGGGCCGCTTGGAGATGCTGTTGCGCAAAGCTAAACTCATCTTCCTTCTTCTCTTCGAAGTATTGTCGAACAGAAAGATGAGCCAGCTTTACCATACCCCTTGGGGTCTCGATGATAAAATTGCTGCAAAACTGCAAGATATCTTTCTCTGAGATGTTTGATCCAATAGTCGTGTCTTCCGCAGATGAATTGGTAGAACCACTATCGTTGTTTTCCCTGTTTCTCTCCTCTAGCTCGCCTAGCTCGAGCCCGACGAGAGCATGTATTTCTTTCGCCGAGAGAGGGCGAAGCGAGCAAAGTACTAGCTTCATAGATGTCTCGACGATGCATCTTCGATAGTCTTCATCATCGCCAACAGCATCATCGTATATCTGATCATAAGCCTGAAACAACCTATCGATAGCTGGAGCTCTTGACTGCTCAAGTTTAACAAGTCGCTTTTCGAAGTCCTGTGTCGGAGATGTTCTCCCTTGGCGCCTAGATCGTGGGAGGAATATATCAAGCTCTAGCACAACCCATCTGAATCTACTCTAAAGTCAGCGTAACTCTATTTGAATGGCCCTGGGCACTTACACTCCTTCCGAAAATGTGACGAGCGCCTTTTTCAGTCGTTCAGCATGTGTCGGGTCTAATTTAGACTTAAGAGACCGCTGGGTGACCTCCCGTTCAATGTAGTCCTTGATGTCCATGGCAGTCTGAGATTGGATTGAGATTGTCTCTACACACAGAGTCGGCACTTCTGCCGGCACGTCGATACTAGGCCGACTGGAAACGAGGACACGAATTTTCTCTCCGATGCCGTACAAGGTGGTGAGATTATCCAGAAAGCTGTCGTAATCCGCCAACTCATCCAGGGCGTCAAATACAAGGGTAATCTGGTCGTCTCTAACACGAAGAACGTCCTGGAGAAGCTTTAAAGTCGCTTCGAGGCTCAGATCACTCTCCCCGGCTGCTTGGCGGCTGCTTCGTTTGAACGCCTCGTAAATCGGATCGGCAATGCTTCCATCTAGCAGTATTGAGCACTGCGCTAGGATAGAACGAAATATATTCGTTGTGTCGTTCCTGATGGTAATCGAGGTACTTGGGGCTGCGTTGACGGAGACTTGACTGGAGGAGTTCTCTGAGCAATAAAAGAAGGCTAAGCGTCCATCAGAGCGCGTCATCAAATGCTCAATCGCGATCGAAATCAGAGAGCTTTTCCCCGTGCCTACTACGCCTTGCAAAAGCAGAAATCCGGACGAACTCTGGTGCCACGATGTGAACCTCTCATCTTCAAAAAGCCACCGTCCTGAACCGAGATATGCGTCCCCAAGGCGCCCGCAGAGCTCAGCATGGTCCTGAAATGGATTGATCGGAGAGATCCACTCCATAATGTCGCGGTGTTGCTTCCGTCTAGCAGTCACTTCCTCAATTGCCCTGTTCAGGGAAATTGACTGTTCCCTGACAAGGTCCTCGAGAGTTTTGAAAGACACCTGGTGGAGACGGACACTTAGGGCATCGACCGGCCGGTGGCAGAGCGATTCTGCTTTCTTGACACCAGCGAGGGCATCTTCCCAAGGCGTGCCAGAGAAGATGTTACGGCCCAGTCTCTTGAGCGTGCTTGCAGCAAAATATTGTGCCACAGAAGCCTGGTATTCGAAGATTTTGGTGTAGAGATCCAAGACCGTGCTCTTGAACTCGTCTCTGACGACCGGGTTTAGCAGAAACTCTTGCTCAACAAGGTTGTAAGAGCCGAGGATGCAGGTGACCTCCTGCAACCCGCTAATAGCACCCTCCATTTGTGAGAAGTCGCTCATGATAAACTACATTAGATTAGATGTTTCCAAGGTCTCTTCATAAAAACCTTTGCAAATTTAGACTTACTGGGATTGTAAGAGATATGAACGTCCACGGGAGGGACACAAAAGATGGTGCCAGGTTCATGCCAGCAGAGACAAGAGGAGTAGCTTTGGACACGGCGCCCAGAATCCCTTCCAACGTGTCCCTAATCTTGTGAGGTTTATTGAACCACGCGTAGGTCCACTGCTTGTCTTCCATCCTTTTCTTCTGCGAGAGCGACACGGCGGCGATGCCTTCAGAAGAAAAGATGTCTGTTTTTTCCGGCAGATTGGCATCGTTTTTGATTATAGTTTCGAGGTTGGCGACTAGCTGCGGCTTCTCTTTTCGTAACGCTTCGTATGCCTTCTTCCACAGCAATTCCCGCTCCACTTGGAGATGTGTTGGGGCAGTCGCGGGTCGCTCTGCTGCAGGTTGTTTTGAGTGTGAAGCGTTAGGGACCGGCTGGGCGGCTGCATGAACTCGTCAGTTACGGTGCGTAGATCGCGGGAGTTGCTACCGATGCACTTACATGAGTGAGCTTTCGCTTCCTTGCGATTCTCAAGCTTGAAGGGCTTAGCAAATTTCCGAAATAGCCCTGCCATCTTCTATTTCGAAACGCGGACTTCCGTAATCGTCAATTCTGCTCTCCCTCGCTTCGCAGGACATATGGAAACGAAACCTCAGGCATCACGGGAGAACTTCGGGCCAACAAAAACACTTCGGACCACACCAAAGCGCTATAGATGAGAACGCTAATTTTTTTATCGCTAACTTCTAGCGATGCTCCTTAAAATACAGCGTCCACATCGCTAAACTTTAGGCTCTCGATCACTAAAGCGATCCACTAAATGCCAGGCAAGTTGCCAACTTGAAGTCACAATAATGTAAGCCGGAATGCTCTAGATTCTAGTGCTAAAGATCTAGGTACTTGGAATCGTACTACTTTAATTTGTAGTACTATAAGTCGTAGTGCTTCGGGATGTGTGGCTCTAAACTGGGGCACTCGGGTTTATCATTTTGAAAAGAGCAGTACTCCATACAGTCGAGGTTACCAGTAACAGAACGCGAAAAAATACAAGAGCACCTACTGACAGACCATGCGCCAAGGGTCGCAGCTTACGGGCTGATACGGATTGGAAGGAAGTATTACTGGATTCTGCCCGCTTGAGTAGGCCGATCACGACATTTACTCCTGTCGCATGACATACGTGATACATCATGTATATGAGCTACCTTCAAGCCCTCAGCCCTCAGCCCTCAGCCCTCTCTTCTTCATTCTCTAGGCTAGATTTCTCGAATTTTATAAATACGACGATCTGCTACCACCTCCATACGTGCTATACTCCAACGTCTCCATCGTGACAGCGTCTCAAGTACAGGCTGCCATGACGGCGGCGCTTCAATCCGGCTAACGTGTGACGAATTCTTTCCTTCCTTCCCCATTTTAGAATTGTAGGAACTTGGTAATTCCACAACCAAACCACCGCAGAATTTTGTACGTGCCTGCGCGGCTATAAGCAGACGAGCGAGGAACAGCGAGAATGAAAACGGTCTACTTTAGCTGAAGAAAGGGCTATCCCTGGGGGATCCTGTTTGGGGCCCCTGGGAACCGACTTGGTCCCCCGGAAGACAGTTGTGTACAGTTGACAACTTTCGCACGGTAGAGTCGAATGGTAAGCAAATTATGATTTGTTAATAGAAGGGAGAGCAGGAACGTGACTGAGCAGCCTAAGCAAAGCGTGAGGCGAGGGTGAGTAGCGCCTGAGCAGAGCGGCGATGGTGACTAACCGCGTTGGAAGGAAGGGAGGTAAAGATTCGGCTGAGATCACCCAAATTACCTGAGTAGCTAGCTCTCAAGTAGATCGAACGAACGAACAAAGCCCAACAGACAGAAATCGACCATCCAGAAATCAGTCAGATACGCAACAACAAAACTTTCCTGATTGTCTTCGAAAACTAGGACGTTTATTCATTCATTCACTCACTTGGCATGAACGTGCCGTGAGATATGCAACGAAACTTAAATTACGGTATCACTTACCATTGAAACGACCATTTCGACATCTCGTTACATATCTCACTCACTCACGGCAATATGGTTCAGAGCACCACATCCATCCTTCATCATCTTTCACTGAAATACCCTGATTGGATGGGATGGATATTCACTTTTCTCGCTAGGGCGAAAAAAGGTAGATAGATAGAACAATTGTCGGTCGATCAAAATCGAAACATATAATGAAAGCTCCAAATCTTCGTGGAACAATATATTTATATTTTGAAGTCTCATCTTGGGCGGTGTGGGAATGGATTAATCCCATTCTAACTTTTCGAGGGTTGGGTGGATAGTTAATCAACCCTTTACAAGATTTGAATCTCTATGAAAATCAAGTGTGACGTCGAAGATTGAAGTAAAGTAAGCGAACAAAAATTTGGATATGGAGGAGTAGGAGGGTGCTCAAAGAACCCGAGACTTCGAGTCTTCGATTCATCCATAGAAGAGAGAGGTAGCAGTCTCTTTTGATAGACGGGCTCAATGTTTTCAGTCTCTATCCAAGGAGAAATAGAGCTCGATGTCTTTGATTCCGATGTATGTTTGAACGATCTCATCAATTAAGGTCTCCTAGCTGTCCGAGTACAAATTCTCGAAACAATACGTAGAAAGTAATTGACAACAAGAATGCTTGGGCACTGACCCCTCGAAAGCGACATCATCTGTTAGAATCTACTTCTACTTACTCTAGAAATTCTGTGTATCAAGGACCCTTTCTCTTCGAATCCCCGGAATCCACTCTACTCTCCCTCTATCTTCTATTTTTTCTCTATCTATAACTCCATAACTTGTCTAAAGTACCCTCTAACCACAAGCGACAGAATCTACAACTTAGCACTCTCCTCCACCAAAGTCCCATTACTCTGATACCCCGCCTCCCCCCATTCCCTCTCAGCGTTATCCCTCAATCTCCTCTGCTCATTCTCAGAAAGCGGCTTTTCCGTCCCTAGCCTTCTTATCCTCGATTCCTTGGTCTCTTTGATACTAGCTCTTTCATCTTGATGCCTTTCATCTACGTATTGGTATGACCTGAATTCGGTGTTGGCCCAGCCAGTGCCCGTGAATTTGTCGTTACCCTCCCAGTCTTCAGTGAAGTAGTGCAGGAAGCCACCATGCGTCGTAACAACTATATGGGCATCTCCCTCTCCTGGATTCGCCTCCAGCCATGTCCGTCCCAACTCCCTCAATATCTTCCTAGCTTCGAGAGCGCGGGCTTCGATTGCGGAGGCAGCCGGCGACCATTTTCCTGTCTTGGAGTTCCAGCCTGATTCTACCCTCGACAGGTCAACAGCTCCTTTGTATTTACCCTTTCCAAACTCCTCCTCAAGTTTCGAGGGGGAGGAGCCCGTGTCACAGGGAAGGTCGGATGTTTCCTGTAATTCTGGCACTGCAATAACCTTGAATTTCTCATATTCATCGCTCGGAGGATGGATAAGTGTCGGGAGCGAGAGAAGCGTCGTGTAGATTGTTCTTCGCAGAGGAGAAGCAACAAGATGCGTGATGACTGGTGTATGTGGGAAATCGATGGCAAGATGGCGGCATTGTGCTTCTCCTAGGGGAGTGAGAGAGGGATCCGGGAGTTTGTGGTTTTCGAGGTTGAGGTTGTGGTAGCCTTGGGCGTGGCGGATGCAGTGGATTGTTATTCTTGCCATCTTCTTGTTCTTCGAGCTGTGTATTGAGTGTTGTGTTCGCAGAGGTGTTCGTTCGAGATGTTGAGTGAGGTCGAGCTACGCTCGATAGTGGGGTCGAATTTTTCGGTGACGGAATTCCGTCCAAATCTATCTCTGGGTAGTAAAATAACAAATGTATCCAACAACAAAAGAAACCTGTCTATCTCTACCATCTATAAATCTATGGAGGAAGAACAAAACTTCGTACAACTCGAGAGCAAGTTTGTACGTTAGACAGAGCAATGACTCTTCCTCTTTTTTTGGGGGCTTCCGTAATCGCATCGCAGACACTTGTCAGTTTGAGCCAAAAGTTCCTTGACCGGCCCGAACAGAAGCACCTAAGTAGAAACGCCAATGACGTTTAAGCTTTGGCAGGCGTGCGGAGAATTAGAGCGCCGAGGGGAGGAGGTGAGGCGATATCTTATCGCGATCCGGGGAAGAGGAAGGAATGGATGACGAAGTTCGTAGTCTCGTGGTCGTGGGTGAGATATCGTATGGATTGGGAGAAGAATTGAGGGAATCGAATCGCGGCTCGCGTCTCAAGCAGCTGACTCCTCCCATGGCCTTGGAGTAGGCTACAAGCATGGCAGAGATGACGGATGATTGATGCGAATTGCTGGAAGCAGCACAGATTGTTCAATATATATTTTGATGTGGGTTAGATAGAAGGAGGAAAGGGTGTAGGGAAGAATAGTTTGAAGAGGGGGAAAGTCTCTAGCGAGTGTTTCCGACGAAAAGGGCAATCACGCCACAAAGGGAGTACTCTAGAAACTATACAGGGATAGGTACAGAGTTCTGGCATTGGTTATATTCAAGGGTATATGGCTAGTGCTCTCCTCTGCTCTGTGCAATCAACTTTCCTCCCATCTCCTCTTCCTCCCCTTGCAGACAGACATCACGCGTCTCTGTCTCCTACCCCGCCGGCTCAGTCTCCTCATCACAAGTCTCCAAAATCCTCAACTACAATAAAACAACGCCGAAGGAATCAAACGGATCCCATGAGAAAAGCCAATCTCAAACTCCATCCCACGCCGAGCCTTCTCGCACACACAAACGGGGCAAGATAGGCTATGATATTCGCACAAACGAACGAACAAAACGTAAAGTGTAACGCCGGCAATGAAAAAAAGAACTCCTCCATCTATGTTGTATTGCTCATGATCCGACTTTTCGATGACGTGTTATGTACTCGTGTTGTATTCCATTGTATATGTAATAGCCAAGCGCCGTGCAATGATATGCACATGCAATCCTGCTTTGTTCGCGAGGACCAGGAACAGAATCTAAAATATTTGTGAATTGAATCGAAGTGTGGTGTTGTGGTGTTTTGTTGTAATTATGTATGTACTATGCTGTCCTGTTGGTCCTCGGCGCAGGTGAATGTGAGTCTCCGCTAGTTATCCTTGACGTGGTAATTTAAGGGTATTCCCAGCTGATTTCGTACTCCGGTATGCTGGGACCTTCCCATTTCTCGCCGTATGGGTTTAGGCGACCGTGAGAGAAGAAGCCGTCTTGTGCTCGTTGGATGACGTTGAGCCATGAAGATGGTTCCGGGTTTTTGAGCCACTTGGTATCTATTAGCATTTACTCATTCCGCTAGCAGAGACCAACAAACCTGATTATGAACATGATAAGTCCACGCACCACGGAAGAAGTTTTCCATTGTGCGGTTCGTTGGCGGGTAATTATCCTGTTCAATCTTGTACTCTGTCTTTGCCAAAACATCTCGGTCGAAGGTAACAGTTTTAGCGCTGACATCGGTCGTCTGGGCCACAGCTCGCTCTTCCACAGCAGAAATATCTTCTCTCTTGTCTTTGATCTCCCAGAAATGTCCTCTGCCCTTGGTTTCGGAAGCCAACTTCAATGGTTCCCCATCATAGCTCTCCCACTCATCCTTCAAGGGGAATGCGTTCTTACCCTTGAAAACTTGTCCGTAGTCGTGAACGCAAGGTACAGTGCATCGACCAAGTCTGTCCCAGTTGAATTCGGTCCAGATAGGGTCGAAAGCCGCCGTCTCCAGCATATGGAATTCTCGATTTCGGTGGTCCTTAACAGACATCACACCAATAACTCTGGGGTGGAAATTGAGGCCCATTCGAACGCCACCTCGGAGCAAGTATGAAGAGAGCGATGAGTTGGCCGATAAAGACATAATAGCGGTGTTATAGTCTCCAGGGCTCGAATGTCCTCCCCATCTCTCAGCGAATCCGTGCTCGTCTCCAATCAACAAGGGTCGCATGTCTCGAAGCATAATAACGTCCATGTCGAAATATGCTCCTCCATACAAGTGGAGGACCACAAACCGCACTGCATCTGATACCGCGACTGGCAGAAACGTCATTTGTTTCTCAGTCAGAACCAACCATTCCTGGTCATTCGCATCTCGGATCAATCCATCTGCAACCAGTGTTTCGTTCTTCGAGTTCCGTTTTCCTGGCGTCTTGTAGTACCCCACTCCATCTGTGTTGTCTCCTTTCGGGAGAGGGATTCTTGAGGGGAATTTCCAGGTCTTCAGGACGATATCGCCCCGCTCGACGAACGGAAGGAATTTCTTAAATAGAGGGTCGTAGTTCAGCATCTTGTCCACAGCCTTCGGGTCTCGATCACCATCCAGCCACAGCCATAATTGTACGCAAGGAATGTTCTGGGTGTAGAAATGACTCTTGATGAACAATTCGACTCGCCATGTTGCAGGTCCAGTCCAGTAAACGTGGTATGGCACAATAGGACCATTGCATTGCCCCTTTGACTCTTTCGAGGCAGCTTTGTATGGTGGGTACTCGTCGAGGGTGTTGTCTGCTCCGTCAGAGTTGAGGTATTCTGCGCGACTCGGGGGTTGTTCGCTGGCTCGTTCGCCCCGTGGGGGCAGGTAGTAATATTCCTTCTCGCCCTCGTCCATGTATTTCATGCAGTCTTGCACGTATGGCATCTTCTCAATGTTCTCGTATGACCCTCGGCATTCCTCGACCAACTTCGTCAGGTTCGCTACCGTGTCGATGTTGGGTCTCTTTCCCAGGTAGTCATCTTTGGGCACAACCAGGCTTTCAGGCCTGTTGAACCAATTGGCAGATGGGTTGATCTTCTCGACTTTTAATTTCGGCGAGGGCAACTTAATGCCTTGTCCAACGCTGTCTGAAGCGGACCCTGAGTGTGTTGACGGGAGGTTGTGGTAGAAGTCCCTGGGATTTGGTATCGACCCCTTTTGCATAACCAATACTCCAAGATACAGAAGCCCATAGAGTGCTGCCGCAACGAGGACACTCTGCAAAACGCCGCAAAAACTCCTCCCGCAACTCTTCTTCGCCATGGTGTTGGTCGAGGCTTGGTAGCCGCGTCAAGCCCCGAAGCCCCTTTGAAGTGCGAATCTGGTCGTGCGAAAATGCAGGAAACCGTGGTGAAAAGATTATCGTTATCCCAGCGCCATCAAACAATGGTATTATATTCGTCGTCTGCTTTCGTTGGGGGCTGCGTTTCTTTGGAAGGATTGTGTACCTTGCCTATCATATCTGCGTTAGTTTGATCGCCGGGTACACGTAAATGTTCTCAGCCTCGATTGCAGCAGACTTACGGCAAAAGGAGCTCACACCAATTAAGGTAGGCTGCTCTATGAATTAAAGGGTGGGGTCATAGAGAGAAAAGAAATACGGGCGCGACGGTCGAGGAGGGGAGAAAAAGAAGAAGTGGAAGTGGGAGTGGGAGTGGGAGTGGGAGTGGGAGTGGGAGTGGGAGTGGGAGTGGGAGAAGTTGGAGGGAGCGCGGCGGTTTTGGCTGAAAGGGATCCGAGGACCTCGAAATGAGGACAAGCCCGGGCCAGCCCCGTTTCTGGCAGGATGTGGGTCGACTGCTGAAGCACGACCAACAGGGGGAACGTGGGAGGAGTGGGAAAGAAATGAGATTCGAGGCTAGAAAATATTGGGATTCCGGATCTGGGAATTTAGATACGAATAAATGTGGGATGGGATGGGATTTGGCCGTTGCGATGGTATATATGATCTGGGTGAAATGTCTTCCATTGATTGCATCGCATGTCGGCGTCTTGTCTTGTCTTGCCTTGTACTGTACCATTGTTGCGACTCGCATCGTTAAGTGCCTCTTGGGCGCAGTCTCAGGGTGAGCCGAAGATATTCTTGGTGCTGTGCGCGCTGAAATGGGTTGCACGGGTAAACCTCCCCTCCTATTTCTTGTGACCATCTTATCTTCTCCTACTGGTTGGCCTCATCTGCAGTCCCTCACCAACTGACGAGAGGCACAGTAAGGGGAGACGAAGCAGGATGAGGGGCAGCACCGCAGGGGTGGAATCTGGCAGCCTACGACGATACTGTACAGCTGCCACCGTGGAGCTGGATCGCTCCAAATCTTGGCATCAAACAGCGCAACGGCACTGCACCATGCTCACCCTCGTTCTTCTCGGTCCAATCTTGAGGGCATCTCCAGACCCATATGGCCACTGGCGGCATGAGCAGAATTGGGGGTGCACGCCTTATGTGGAGCCGTGTAAAGCTGTGTTCGTGGCTTGCACTGCCCCCCGGTGCACTGCACTGCGCTGCTCTGCACTGCACTCGGTAAAGTCACGATGATTGGGGCATCGGATTCGCTGTGTCGTACAGAGCCCCTTTTCTAGAAATCCGCTTGACGGTGCACACTTGAAACTTACAGAGAGATCGGGGAGTAATAAGCAGCTGCATATCGACTTTCCCCATCAGGCATCTTTTGCAGCCGACAATTGTGCAACCGTACTCCGTACCGTACCCGCACATCGTATCTCAGGCTTCTCTTCTCGCACGTTGTAAACTCTCTTTGACCGCGTGGCCCACAGTCCCGTATCACCGTACTCGACCGCCAGACGCCAATCAACGGGGGCTATCAGCGCCCAGTTTCATCCCACGAGAAGATCATTGGAGGCATGAAAGTCGAGCCCAAAAGCTAGAAGGACCCTTGGCGTTGCATCGGAGTCGGGGTCAAGCCGAATTACGGTGCGCGTCTTCTCATTCTCTATCAAAAACGTTCCGTCGGGGCACGATTGAGGAGGCTGGCGACGAGGATGTCTTGAGGTCTTTTTGATTCACCAATCATGCAGTGGGGCTTTCGAGGGTTGCGATATCACCGATGCAGGATCACGTCTTTTCACATCAAAAGATCTGCAAGATGGTATACACGTGATGCAGATATTGAGAGGCTGAATATCACTTGTGGTTCTTCTGGATCTATCACTGTAGAGTAAGTCATGTTCTCTTCATCTTCCGCACATCTTTCATTCGAAAATTATCCTCCCGAGGAGGCGAACAATTTGTATATCACGTGCAGCCCCTTTTCACGACTTGAAGGCTCTAGGAAGCATTAGAGAAGGTCTGAAGATTATAGCACCTGCCAACTGTGCTTGGGAGTACGGACTAAGAATTGTGGTTGGCAGCTGGTGCTAACACCATCTAGTCTCTACAACACCCAAGCTCTCTCCAATCTTGCCACACCTCTCGTCCTTTACCTTCCACCTACTGGAACTCATCTCAGAGATCAGCATCCTCAGATCCCATCATATCTCTTCCAACCCGACATCACACTTGCACGGGTCAACTACCGCTGGAACATCCCCAAACCGGTCTCCATACCTGGCGCTTCTCCTTCGCCAGGACCTCTCAGCTCGCATCCTTCCTTCGCAAGACATCCATTTCCAACCCCACTTCACGACATATTTCACGCCTACAACTACCTCGTTGAATCTGTCCTTCCCCAGTACGCACCGCCGCCGCCATCTCCGCCTCCTAGTACCTCAACACGAAGACCCTACTCTGCTCCGCCAGCCTTCCCCCGCCTCAGAACCATTCAGCGTCCGATAATTCTCTATGGTTCTTTCCTGAGCGGACCGGTCGCTACCTCCATTGCCTTGACAGAATCTCGTAACTCACTTTCTAGTCCGGTGAAGATTGCTGGACTCATTGTCAAGAATGGCATTTTCGATTTCTCTCCGCTGGCTCTCTCACTGCCAAAATCAGCCACCTCCGATATTTCCCCCGAGCAAGATGGCTTAAACCACTTAGATACAGACACAGCAAAACCCATCTATAAGAGGCCTGAGCCTGGAAATGGACCATGGAATCAAGGTTGGAGCCATCAGCTTTTAGACTCGTTAAAGAAGCGGCTCTTCGCCAAAGCAGAATCAACATTCGACACGTTCGCCTCTCCTGTATTCTTCTTTCAGACTCCAGGCGCTCATGTTCCTAAGCTATGGCCTGGAGAGGAAACGCAAAAGGCGACAACTTCATCCTCAGAAGAAGATGTCTGGGTAGATGGTTTCGAAGGCTTCGATGAACACGGAGAACCTATCTTCTCGCCCAATTCCAGTCCCTCGCACTTTCAACCTACCTCGGAAGACGATGCCTGGGATCATGGATTTCGAGGTTTCGATGAGTATGGGGATCCTATTTTCTCGCCCACTTCCACGCCAACATCTTCAAGCACTGCTTCTACCTCGGCCTCGGCTCCAGCTTCGACGCTAAATTCAGAAATAGATCTGACAGAAACGGGAGCCCCATCCAATCCTCCACTCCGAATCAGACGGTACGGATATGCGGGCAAAGCAACCCCGTCCTCGCCCTCCACCTCACTGTCACCGCCACCGTCACCACTCTCTCGGCCATTCTCCACCACCGCCTTCTTCTTCTCCTCGTCTCCAAACACAGCCACGACCTCAGACTCATCCTCAACCAAAGACCCCACAACGTCCACTCCAGACGACCTAAAAATCCAAAGATATTACCAAAAGGCCCAACCAACCAGCGGCAAAATAACCACAGAACTCGGTCTCGGCCCCCCACCGCGGAAATCACACCTCAAATTCCCACCCACAGCCTCAGACCTCATCATTCCTCCCACATTATTCCTCTACACTTCTCCTCCCCAACCAATCCCACCATCTCCTCCCTCCTCGCCAATCACCTCGACATCAAAACCCACCAAATCCACAGCTTCAAAACAAGCTTCCAAACAAGCCCGTAAGCGTTCGAAAAAGAGCAAAGCCCTAGACGGGTTCTACGATGAGGTGAAATCGGAGATGGGGTTGGGAGGATTAAACCCGAAATCCCAAGCGACGGAGATGCGCGGCTTGATGGTGAGGAGTATCGTCCTCCACGAATTCAACCACAAAGAAGGACGTATCTGGGACGAATCCTCCGGCCACCCACGAGAGGTGGCAGAATCGCGAGTCCGCCTTGCTGGAGTAGGTGCGAGCGGCGACGTATTAATGAGGCGTGGGTTTGGCGAGGATGAGGAAGGAGGCAGGATTTTAAAGAGCCGCAGAGAGGACGATGCTTGTGAAGATGGTGACGAGAATCAACTCGTGGAAGATTGGCTGAATGAAATCCTGGGTCGATGAAGACGGCGATGGAATCCATGTATCCACTATATTCAAGATAGAGGAGGCAATAGCAGAAGAGAACGATGACGTGCTGCGAAAGAAGGAGATTGTACTATACTGTACCAAGGTTTATTTGTAGATGTAAGATAAAGAGAGGGAAATAAACGACTTTGATCATTTGGGGCATTCGTCCAAGCAAAAACTGTACGACGAAAGATAGGTAAAAAGCGATGTGTGAAGAACTTGTACCAATACTAAGTCTTACAATAGACGAAACAGAACTCGCTCTCCAAACTCTAAACCACGCAATTCGACCTCCTCATCCACGCGCCTCACATTCACTTTCACTCGTAGCCAGGAAATGCAAGGCGCGGTCGGCCACTCACCTCCAATACCAAAAAAAAAAAAAAAAAAAAAAAAAAAAAAAATTTTTTCCAATCATTTGTGAGAGAAAAGCGGGAGTCTCGAGGAAAGCAAGCATGTCGCTGGAGGTGTATGCCAACAGAAGGAATCTAGGAAGTTCGAGGATGGGAAGAAAGGCTGGGGTGGAGGTAGACTCCTGTCGAGTTTGAGGCGCGTCAAGGTTCACCTCCGCCATTCATCAGCAAATTCACACCGTGAAGCACGAAGTCGCAGCAGGGAAGCAAAAAGTATTGTAATTCAATTGCATTGCATCCCATCCCAGAGTATTATGAATCTCTAAGCATCAAGCTCAGAAGTAATGATCATAAAGATCAGTGGCATCATCAGAAAGCCATAACGGCAGTAAGGGTATCTCAGCAAACGCCAAAGAAGACCGTGATGAACCAAGTAGTAATTTGTAAACCCAACCCATGAACTAAAGGAAAAAAAGGAACTCAAACTGCCGTTGCGTATCCATCCATCCTTCGCAAGACAGATGCCCAGAGTATTCCGCCAAATGCTGAGCGTTATTCATGTCCATCGTCCTCGAAAGAAAGCAATCTGAGCTCAATCTGAACCGCCAAACGATAAAACTGCCATGATATCCATCCTCGAAACGAAACAATCCGGTTCACTCCGGATCTAATGACCAACAGCCAGTGCTCGTCGACGCTCCCTTCGTGAGGCGGCTGCAGCGTTTAACTTGTCGATCCAGGCATTTCTCGCCCTCGTAGCAAGGTTAAGGTGTTGGCCTGTTCGGCGCCAATTGAATGTCTCGGTATCCTGACCCACGTACCATTCCACGTTGTCGATGCCATAAAAGTGTGCGTCGACACCATCAATAACATCGATTCTGACCTTGGGAACAGAAGGTGAGTCTCCTCGAGTGCCCCAACGATTGACCCAGTAGAACTCCAAAGCATCCTTTACCTTTCGAACGATCTTCTTGTCATGAGAAAATGGCTCGTCCGTCTTGGAGTTGCCGACGACGAGCTCAAATGCCTTGAGATTTCGACACTTGGAGACAGCCTGACCGATAGTCTCTACGTCCACGTAGGCATCGCGGAGTGGAAGGGCGAGACGAACAATGCGTTGGGTGTCGCGCTTGAGCATCAATTTGAAGATTGGGCCGATTTGATGGTTTCCCTTGGTAATGACGAACAGGCGATCCCTCTCGTAGTTTAACATGACCTTGGCGGAGTCGTAGTTAGTGCCAAAGGTGAGCTCATATTGGCCAATGGCGAAGGAGCGCGACTCCTGATTGACCAGAAGGATAGCAGGTTCGGGAGACACAGCTTCGAACCCGTCGCCAAACTGATAAACCACGTCTTCGCCAACATTGCGATCCCACTTGATAGTGCAATTGTTGACAGTATCTTGCAGAGCGAAGCCCCAGATTTTGTTCCGGATCTCACCAGGAAGGTGCGGGAAATAGTGGAATTCATCGCTCTTTTGATCTCCGAGACCGTATGTGAGAAGTTGAGCTGTGACTTCGCCGGCGACAATGTACGGAGCAAGGAACATACATTTGGTGGTGAGGAGGAGCTTGCCTTCAGCCCAGGAACGATGTGATACGGTGGGGTCCCAGCTCGTTGACTCGAGGGAGGTTAAGCTTGAACCAGAGGGTGGGCTCGAGACGGTTGATGTTAGTACCAAGCTGGATGCCGTAGACAATGGCGATGATGGTTCTATCTTGGCGACAGACTTGGGCTTCGGCTTAGGTTTATATTGGGTCTTGAATGCTGGCTTTGCGACGACCACAGGCGCAACAGCTTTGGCAGCAGCCTGGGCCCAGGTACACTGCATTGGCTTGGCATCGGATTTGGCGGGACCAGCAACCTCTTGTTGATGATTAGAGACTGCCGTGGTAGAGTTGGCTGGCTGCTTCGACTCGTGGAGGAATTTGCATTTGTCACCGAATTTGCAGTGGCCTCTGGAGAAGTTTCTGCATTTCTTCTGGGGCTGGGTGGTGTTGTAGGTAACGGGCTTGCGACTTTGCTTGTCGGCGATCGTGTTTTGTTTGTTCGAATTCATCTTGGGCAAGAGTGAAGAGTGCAGTTGATGGTGTTGTAGTAGAAAGGGACCTGGAAGAAAATAGTTGTACGAAGGAAGGAAAGAAGGCGGAGTGGGGAAAGAGGTCGAGATCATATACTCGAAAAAATTTGGGCGCGTTCGCTTAGCGTCAATCTTAACAACCACAATAGGAAGCCTTCACAATGCTAAGTGAAGGGCAGGCTACTGAATGTTCACAATGCTAAGCGATGTTTGTGACGTTTGCACCTCCTGCCACAAATTTCGTCGTGAGGCATTGTACCAGCATTTTCAGTACAATGTATTCGGTTCGAGGAGTGTAGAGCTTCTGTGTAGGAGTCATTCTGATCTGGACGAACGATTTTATCACGGCAAAATGCACCAATACTTTAGGCACATTCCATTGACATCGAGAATCGAACGACCCCGAGACAGCAAGCATTCCATCTAGCCTGCCTTCAAGATGCCAAGTGAACGTCAGGGTCATGAGGTCTCACAGAATGCTAAGCGACGCTCGCCTCCTGAGTAACAAACTTGCCGCAAGGCATTGTCCTAGAGCAGCCGAGACAATTCCAAGTCGAATGCACGGACACCAAGGATTCAAGGCTTCGATGACAGCAACCACACTGCTCTGGACTGTTCTGGAGTGAAAATTTCGAGCGCGATAGATCTCAATGAGACCTGGTCAATCTCGATATCAGCAAGCATCACAGCAGACGCCAACAAGCTCGAAGAGATAATCTCGCCCTATGCAATGATTTCTATCGAGGTAGTATCCATTGCAATGTAGATTGATAACCTCGAGCTGACTGTCTCAATTCGCTTCTTAAGCATTTTCGAGGAAGAGAATTTCATGACAAGAACGAGCACCTTAGAATTCATGAGGATGTTGTCGACAATTGACAATCTCGAACCTGTAGCCATGATATCTAGGACTGGCAACTTCATGCCCATCGTAAGCATCAGACCGTTGAGCAATCCCGTGATCATTTACATCACAAAGGATGCCACGGACATCGAGCGCGCAATGATTGCATGGGTAGAGAACATCGAGAGAATATCCAGCGTACCAAGGACTGAGGACTTCGAACTTAATGTACTCATCTGTATTTTGAGCAGTCTCGACGTCGTATGTACCGCGATGAATGTCGACGATCTCGGGCTCGTAAGGCAGCATCTTGGACAGCCAATCGAGAGGGTGGCGACTGAGAACTCGAAAGCTCGACACATCGGCATGGATCTCGATGTGTCTCGAGCTTCAATAGGCTCTAGGAAGCGTCATGCTTGTATCTTAAAGGATTGCTCTCATGAGAACAGCCAGAGTTTTGAGGACCGAGGCCCTGGAGCTTGTCATGCCAGTATGCTTCGTGGGCAATGTTGAAGGCATCACGATGTGAGCCAATGGCTTCCCGTCGATTATCTCGAAGTTCGATCCATAACCTTCGAAGCCAAGCATTGGCTACCAAGAAGCTCAGGCGGATAGATATATGCAGGATGATAGATTGTAGTAAGACAGTTCGTAGTAAAATTGATGGCAGTAGGATAGATGACAGAATAAAAGCAAGTAATTCGAGTACGCGATCTCGTATTGAAAATGCTAAGTTGCAGCACCGAACAGCACCGAATGCTCATAGATATAAATTTGTGTTTGCTTAGCGGAAGCAAGCTTCTTCATTTCCAGTTTTGAACTGTTTAGCAGGACACGCTGAGTATCGAGTGGCAAGCACTAAGCATCATGCACTCACTGTCCAGCACCAAGCATCAAAATCCCCACAACAATGAGCCGTGGATGGAGGAAATCGACATTTTGAAATTCTATGGCTGTCTATTAATTACAATAGTACACAATACTCCTAGAATTCGTTCTCGTCACTTCCTGCTATGATGACATTATTGACCTTCAACATCATACGACATAATTGAGTAGCCAGCATCAACTGCTGTCTCTTTCCGATCAGGGGATCAATAACAAACATATCCCTCATGTCGTTGCTGCCAGTCTGCATGCAATCAACACCTAACCTTGAATTCCTCTCTGTGACTTGTCTACTCTTGATACTGGCAAGAGTCTCGATTGGTGACAAGCCGGAGTTCTCTGCAAGCGCCATGGGAACAGAGTCAAGTGCATCTGCAAAAGCTCGCATGGCGTATTGTTCTAGACCAGGTGATTTGACGGCAGCATCTTCCACAGCGAGCGAGCATGCGATCTCGGCAGCACCTCCACCATAAACAACACGGTTATCTCTGACGAGGTTTCGTACAACGCAAAGGGCATCGTGGAGGGACCTCTTGGCCTCATCGATGATCTGGGCCGGAGGTTAGCATTTCATTGACATATGATGAGAAATTATTCTTACCATCTTGTTGCTCCCTCGCACAAAGACCGTGACTGCTCTGGTGTTCGCGCACTCCTCGATGACAAGCATCTTCTCCCGAGTTGTGCCAAAGCTCATTTCCCGTACAATGCCAGCCTTTCCAAGCTTCTTGGCTGACAAGTCCTCAAATCTTGGTACTATTCTTCCATTCGTAGCAATAGCAATCAACTCGATTTCTGGACCTCCAACCCATCTTACTGCAGGGAGTTTGTTTTGCAATAATAAGTGGTTTGCCTCGTCATCGAAACCCCATTGACAGATGACAAGGTTTGCACCGGTATCTTTGATTTGCTGGATCATCTCGGCGAACTTGTCCTTCTCGTATGTTTGCAACTTCTTGAATTCCTCCACGCTTGTAATGTCCAACTTGTGCTTCGTCTTTGGCTTCGGGGGTTCAAATGCGCAGGTCAGGATCGCAATCTTAGCATCGCGAACTTCGGAAGGCATTTGAGGGTGAGAGAAATCTTTGTCGACAATGACACCTTGTACCAGCAGAGAATCCTCAAGTGATCCACCAACCTTACCATCAACCTTGATCAAATCGAAATCCACATCCTTGCGTTCAAGATCTGCCACAGACATAATAGCATCGACGGCAATATTGGCGAATTGGTCGTGAGCCTTCGAGACGATCTTGCTTCCTAAACTCGTCCTCGCCACCTTGACCAAGTTTGTTTTATCTGTCTTTGTGAACTCGATGGTATCGGCAATCTTGTCCAGCTCCGCAACTGCAATATCACAAGCCTGGTCATAACCATCTGCTATTCTGATCGGATGGATTCCCTTGTCAATAAGCTCTGCTGCCTGCTCCAATAAAGCTCCTGCCAAAACCACGACACCGGTTGTTCCATCACCAATCTCGTCGTCCTGGGATTTCGAGAGCTCAACAAGAAGCTTTGCAACATGGTTCTGGATCTCCATCTGACCTAAAATCGTAGCGCCATCATTCGTAACGGTGATATCGCCATCAGGAGATATGAGAATTTTGTCGAGGCCTCGTGGACCTAGGGAGGTCTTGACAATATTGGCTACTGTTCTCGCGGCGATGATATGTGACTTGACAGCATCGGTACCATGCTGTCTCTTCTTCTTTCCTTGACTGAGAGTACATTAGAGACTATTTGCGAGAAGAGTCGAATGTTCTTACTCTCGGACCACAATGAATGGTCTGCCTTGCTCATCTTTTATGACGGAGGCTAGGAAGCCAAGTTAGTATCCGCAGATAGCTGAGTAATGATAAGTGCTATTTACCTTGGGACATATCAATATCTAGAAGTAAAAAGTTAGTATGAGCTCTGGATTCTATAGGCTTCCAAATTGAGGGTGCAACATACTCATAGCCATGTTGGAGTGGTGCAGTCTCTGAAGACTGTAGGAACTATCCGGAGAGGTTTAGCAGGTATGGAAATGAGTTTGAAAGAAGCCTCGCAGTTCGTCACAGCTGCTTTCTTAAGGCAACGCGTTTCAATATCCCAAGTCGCGTTGATCAAGCTCTGAAAGTTTTTGTAAGGTGTCAAGGCATCAACAAGGCATTAATGCCTTAGCGTCTTTGACACGTGATGTTGCCCCCCTCAACAGCAGGCAACTTCTGTAGGCGGTTTCCATCCTTGCATATCGACCTCAGAGTCCACCAGATGTTCCAGGTATGGCTGGACATTAGCTGCATGGCCAAGTCGCCAGACCTTCTTCATATGTCAGAGACATTTCATGCATTTCCTTTTGATTTTCAGCTTTCTGTTCCTCTTGACTCGACCCATTTGACGCAAGCTTATTCCCGTCACCAAGAATGCGGGGCGTGGGGTAAAAAGATCCTCACACTAGATTTCCAAGCGAGGAGAGATAGATGGTGTCAATGCAGGTTGACATGCCGCTGTCGGTAGTATATCAATCTCCTTTGCCCTGGCGATCATGATGGCTGCTCTCCAACTCATCAAGTTCTTTGATACCATTCATATCATTCCAATATCTCTTCTGATTGCCACAATCATGAGCTTCTTACCTGAGCTTAGAGGTAGATCCCTCTACGCACTCATGAAGTTCATCTGCGGATGCTCTTTCATGATGTATGGTGTAGGTTTTCTTCCTTGCTCCCATCTTTCGTGCCTGACGAGCCACAGTATGATGCCGGCGTCCTTGGCGGTGTTCTTCTCCACAAGCCATTCTTAGATTCCATTGGAAATCCTACCGGTGTCTACATTATTCCTATGATATCTTCATCGTACAGTCTCGCTGCCTGCGTAACTTCTTTCTTCGTCGCCTTCGTTGCTTTCAAGATTGGTCGAAGAGGGACTATCATCTTAGGATGTGTCGTTGCTGTCATTGGAAGTGTGATACAAAGTAGTACTTACAGCGTTGCCCAGCTCATTGTCGGGAGAATATGTACAGTAAGTATCATCACTCGGCATTATCGCAGTTCTAACATCAATTCAGGGCTTCGCTATTGGCTGCATCTCGAGTGCTGTTCCTACATACTTAGCAGAGACGGGCATAGAGATTAGAGATCGTGGGCCTGCAAATGCTTTGAATGCGATCATGCTGATTTCCGGAGGTATGGCTATATTCCTAACTTGAAAAGACCTGACAACTGATGCCTACATTCTTAGTTCCTCTTGCGTAAGCTTAATGTCCTATAAACCTCGGTACATCTCGACTGACCACCTCTTGAAGCTATTGGATCGATTATGGTTTTACTAAAATGTACAATCAACGTATGTCATCCTTCACGCTTCATACCATCCTCCTAGCTGACAGCAACAACATAGCCTCCTGGCGTGTCCCCATCGTCTTTCAATGCGTCTTCGCTATCATCTCCGGAGTCTGCATGTTCTTCCTACCCGACACGCCCCGCTGGTATTACGCTCGCAATCGCCCCGAAGAAGGAGATGCTGTTCTCGCCCGCCTCAACGGCCTTCCTATCTCCTCTCCCGAAGTCCAGCAGACACGACAAGAAATCATGCTCGCCATCGAGGCCGAACTTGAAGCCACTGCTAGCTTACAATGGAAACAATTCTTGACGGATGGGTGTCGTTGACAGAACACCAATGAAGATCGTGAGGAGGCTATGCATATGTTTCTGGCTGCCGATGATTAGAGAGTGGATGGGTAGTAGCTTGATGGCATATTATAGTACAACTCCCTTCCACTACCCCTCATCAAGAAAATACCAGAACTAACAAATCCGTGCTAGGCTCAGTCATCCTGTCAGGCATTGGCGCTCGCCCAACCCTTGTCTCCCTGCTCTCCGGTGTCCTCAACATCTTCTTCGCACTCGGCTGCGTCCCGCTGTACTTCACCATCGAGCGTGTCGGTCGTCGTTCCGTCCTCCTCTACGGTGCTATCACTATGACCATCCTGATAACCATCTTCACAATTCTTGTTGCCGTCCCTCCAACTCCCTCTATCCAGTGGGCAAGCATCGGCGTGATTTTCATATTCCTCTTTGTATTTGGATATGCATGGCAAGGTTGCGTGTGGTTATACTGCAGCGAGATTGCGCCCTTGGAGTACAGACATATCGGAGGAGCGGCAACGGCAACTGGAGAGTGGTTGATGACTTTCCTCACGGTCTTCGCGGGACCGATTGGACTTACTAACATCGGGTGGCACTTCTGGATCTGGGTCATTAGCGGAAATGTTGTTGCCGTTGTGTTTGTGTAGGACTGCTCTTCCTCATTGCTGACGTTGAGACTGACAGACACAGGTTCTTTCTTTGCCCAGGAACGGGAGGAAAGACTCTCGAGCAAGTCGACTTCCTGTTCACGAATCAGAAGCTCGCTTTCAAGAGTATGGACGTTGGTGATGTAGAGGGACATGAATATGTGAATGATTCTTCGGAGAAGGACAAGACTGTGGAAGTTGAGCATGTGAACTAAGTGCCCGCAAGCACGATGCCGGAAAAGAGGTATCCGCATACACCCAGATTATTATAAGGACTAAGTATACGTTGCGAAATGTGGGGAGAGCAAATAGATAAGAAGAACAGAAACCGTAAACGATAGAGTGGATGGAGTCTGATGGGTTCACCAAGATCTCGCTTCCGCCCTTAGGGGTAGCGAGCCAAGATGTTCGTCCCTCATGAGAACAATTATGATGAAGATATGTATCAAGAATCAAATCTACCTATGCCAGTCCTTAATATCATTTACTAACTTAAATCATAACTTAACACCTTCCCACCCTCCCTATACGTCCCATTTACCGGGTTCTCAACCCCCCCGGTCGTCGTGATATACAACTTGCCCCCCTCTTCCACTCCACCCCTTCCCCTTGCAACGGCCACGCTCGTTGGATTCGGCACCTCTGTACTGTTCAATCCACCCAACACGTGCTCCGGCATCCCTCCCTCTAACGGCACCCTGAAAACCAGATTCTCAGCCCCAGCAGTCAGATACGCCAACCCCGTCCCCTCAGCCAACGCAAAATCATCAGCCGCGATCCCCGTTGCTAACGCCTCAATCACACTCGTATTCCTCAACTCCTCAACCGAAACTGGAACCCGATAAAACGTCCCTCTAGCTTGATTATCGAAATACACCCAAGCAATATCGGAATTCGGACCAGGAGGCAAGACTCTCACACCATTGATACCAAGCGCGAAGCCCGGTCCCGGGTTTGAGAGTTCGAGTCCTTCGAGCAAGATTGAATATTTGCCAGTATTAACGTCGATAGCCCAGAGATATCCATTCACGGAATCAGCTGCTAGGATTAAACCTTTTTCTGCGGAGAGGGTGGAGAGGCCGTTGAGGAGGCCAGATTCTTTGATTAGAACTACTTTGTGGATTTGGGCGCCGGTGTTGGTTTCGTAGCTATAGGAAGATAAGTCTACAGTCCAGATTGAGAATGTTCCGTTTCCGATTGATAGATGGGAAAGGGAGAAATTTCCGGCTATTAGGTGGAAGTTATTGGGTGTGGTTTCCGTGATGCCAAAGACGGCGAGGGAGGAAGAGAATGAATGGATTAGGGTTGCGGTGGAGTTCGGTTGGGGGTCCATAATGTAGAGATCGGGTGTTGTGACGAGGTCGACGAGGATTTGGCCGTTGGAGCGGACGGCGATGTTTTCTACCCAGGTTGGATTGGGGAATTCATGGATGGTGTAGGGGTTTGGTGGCTTGGTGCCATGGTTACTAGAGCGGGTTTGAGGGACTGTGAAGGTTGATGCGAGGCTGAGGAGGGAAGCCAGCGCTAGGAGAGTTCCTGCACGCATCTTTGTTGGAGCTGGAGTGGATCTCTCTGAATGTTCCTAATTCGTTGGATCAATGAAAACGAAGTATAATCAAAAAGAAAATGTATCGCAAAAACTTTGCTTCTGAAAGATCGAGAAGTTCTCTGGGCATATCTATATGATGGTTAGTGAGTAGGGCTGACATGACGTAAAATTAGATACATTATTGTGGGTAGAATTGCGAAGGAATTGGTGCATAGACTTACTCACCCGATACTCGTCTCGATTTCCGGGTCAGTCTAAACGATGCAGATCCCCGCCATTTGGGGTGGGATCGCTGGAGGTGAGCACTAAACTTCAAAAAGCACCACAAGTAGAGGATTGAATCAGGGTTGTTATTATGAGCGTCAACGGCTGTGCCTGCGCTAAATGCAGTAAATGGTCAATTGACTTCAGCCCTAAAGGTTCCTGAGGCATGATAGCGTCGTCGCAAGCGTTCGCAGTGCTATGAACGGAGGCTGCGCTAATCAGACTGCTTTGAAGTCCAACGCACGACTTCAAAAGTAAAAACAAAGGGTTGATGTACTATTCTGCAAGCAATTCTTGGCAGGATGGCTTTAATGTATTAAGAGTTCTGGCATGATTACCACGTCAAAATGCTGCAGACTGCAGCTCCTCACAGAATTTCGAAGCTCCTCGAGCTAATGAACTCCTTACAATGCTGGTAATAGGTAGGTAAGCGATTGTCAACTCATCAAAACTCTTGAAAAATAACAGTGCGATTTATATAGCAGGATAATGTAGCAAAAGTGCAGGGAAGACGCGATTTTGTCTGCAACTGCAACTGGGTAACTCGCATATCAGCATATACGAGTATCTTGATTTGAGAATGAGCTCTCGCGAGAGAAGGCTTTGGAGATAGGCAAGAAGCGGTGATAAAGAGATTAACGAGAGCAACGAGATAATTAGTAACAGAAAAGATGAAGATAGACACAAAACGAAGTCTTGGTGATCGAGAGAGGTGGTCTGAAACATTGCTTCGGAGCTATCGACTCAGTAAATAGCAGTAGAATGACTTCATCGTAGAAAGTCCCCTCGAAAGAAAAGCTAGACTTCAGAAGTCAGTAATACTGATCTCAAAGGAGTACGGTGTTGTGATGATCCTTAAGCTTCTGCTTTGGCAATGCTGAAGGAAGGAGTTGAAGGAGCCTTCGAAAGCGGATGACCGAATGCGGTTACTGTAGAGCCTCGGTTCAAGCCGTTGTGTAGACCTCGCCTCCTCGAATTATTCCTCGCCACTTCATTTATTTTCCCAAACTTCACAATTACCCAATACGACGGCATGCCGCATTTGCAAAGGTACAAGCATCCAGGGTGATTCCGTTTGCGATTTCCTGTTCCATCAGGCGACGCCCTTGAGCGCAATCTCTCTTATCAATCGGCAAGCCTAAGACAGCATACGAGGGACCTCGATCGGTTGAGCGAAAAGAAGCCAGCGGCTCTGACGGGCTTCGAGAACGTTGCACAAAGTTGCACAAGCGGTCTTGGGTTGACCCGATACAATCTACGTCGAACCAATGGATCATGCTGTCTCACCGTCCTCCCTCTTTTCATTCAGACGAACACGCCCAGTCGGATGGTGATTGGTCAATGTCACGACGTGCAGTCCAACTTTTTGCATGCGACTACACGTGATAGCCCAGCAGATGTGATCACCAATGAGCAGACTTTAGGTTGCCTCCCGTCTGTTGGACCATCTATCTCTAACGAAACCCACAACTGTCTTCATGGCATCATGTGCTGCCGTCTTCAGGTTTCTTCCCTCTATACTACCGTATGGGATCCAATTGCAGGGGCTCTTGCTCAATCTAATTGTGGCAACCATGCATCCTTTTATCCAGGCCAAGCTGGACTCTGCCCATGTTCCTGCCGAGGCTCTGCGTCCCAACGGAGAGGAAACCGGGCAAGCGACGATGTTGATGTTCAGTCAGCGCAGACGAGGCCAAGAAGGCTCCATTTCTGTGGAACAAGTCCAACAAGGGACGTCCTCAAAGGTACCGCTTCGTTTGGGCGGGTTCTTCATTCCGCGTCAAATATGGACGACAGCCCTCGATTGTTGTGCACGACTTCAAATGAAGTTGATCGTTTAGGAAAGTTAAAAGGCACTCTCCTCAATTTAAATTTTGTGAGGGGTTGAGCAATCGACGCAGCTTCATTTGTGGAAACCTCTTGTACGAAGTACGCAGGATGAGTCGCACCAGAGTTGACCCCTGGTCCCAAATATCGCAAGGCACACCATACAGGGATGTGCGATGGAGAAGCTGCCCGAAAATCCGGGGTGGTCGAGAGTTAAGCCTCTTCGAGCATGACAGCTTACCGTTCCGTGGGGCAACTGCGCTGATGGCTGCACCGCCGTGATTTTCGACAGGGCCCAGAGTTGGATGCATGCCACATAAAGGTACCGAAAGCCCTGCGCGATGGGGATCTTGAACGACATCAATCGATTGGCAAGTCCAATAACCTTCATCCGAAGGAATTCTGTATCCCTTGTTGCCCGCCATGAATCGTCTGGATCTGCCAGAGCTGGACAAGTATGATAATGACCATTACATGGTCGAAAATATCGGCCCACACGGTCTTGATCTGGTAGGAGCCGAAAAGTGGTGTTTTGCTTGAAGGGTGCTGACAATGCCATGTAGCAAAAACATGCGGAAGTCGAGGTCAAGATCATTAGGGGAAATGAGGCATTCAATGAGGCGATGATAAGGGAGCCACCGCGGCCATGGACTCTCTCGACCATGCAGTTATATGCCGCATGTTTCATTGGATTCTTTTGCGCGACCATGAATGGATACGATGGATCCTTAATCAACAACCTGCTGGCCGATAAAGCATTTCTGGAATACTACCATGGAGAGAATGCCGGTATTTGGGCTGGAATTGTGACTTCGATGTACCAGATTGGTGGAGTGGTCTCGCTGCCTTTTGTCGGACCTGCCGCAGATACGTTTGGAAGACGATTCGGAATGTGGATAGGATGCGTGCTGATCATCATTGGGACAGTCATCCAAGGACTTGCAAGTCAAGCTGAGGGTGTGAAGCAGTTCATGGGAGGTCGATTCTTGCTAGGTTTTGGGGTCAACATCGCGTCAGCAGCGGGACCGATGTACGTCGTCGAAGTATCCCATCCGGCTTACCGCGGTATTGTAACGGCTATCTTCAACACCTTTTGGTTTACAGGATCGATAATTGCCAGTGGAGTCGCACGAGGAGGTGCCAGTCTTCCGGGAAACACCTCTTGGAGACTCATCATCTGGATCCAACTCATGTTCGCTTGTATTATCTTCGGCGCCGCATACTTCCTTCCCGAGTCGCCAAGATGGCTCTATGTGAACAACAAGCAAGAAGCGTCCAAAGCTATGCTCACCAAATTCCATGGCGAGGGAAATCCAGACAGCGAGTGGGTGAAGCTGCAGTTGAACGAATATGAGGAACTGCTTGAGATGGACGGAGCAGATAAGCGTTGGTGGGATTACAGAGCCCTGTTCAAGACCAAGTCTACCCGTTACAGATTGTTCTGTAACGTGGCTGTCGTGATCTTTGGTCAATGGGCTGGCAATGGTGCGCATACCTAATCCAATTTCACTCCACTGCTGATCACCTGACAGCCGTACTTTCTTATTTCATGAGCAAAGTCCTCGACACCATCGGTATCACCAGTGAGATCGGCCAAGCAAACGTCATCCTGATAAACAACTGTCAGCAATTCTGCTGGGCTCTCCTGGGCGCCAATCTGGTCGATAGAATCGGTCGACGACCCCTCCTCCTCTTCTCTAACGCAGGCTGCTGCATCGTCTGGCTTGCCATGACTGTTTCCGCAGCTGCATATCAGAGATCCATTCCAGGCGTAACAGCTGACAATCCTAAGGGAACTGGAGTTGGTACCGATAATGTTGCTGGGACTGTGTGTTTGGTTTTCATCTTCATCTTTGGAGCTGTGTATTCGGTGGGCTTTACGCCATTACAAGCACTTTATCCTGTTGAGGTGTTGTCATTCGAGATGAGAGCTAAAGGCATGGGTTTTGCTGGATTTGCAACAGCTGCTGGTACGTCTTCTACTCCTGGCGAGGAAATCAATATTGACGAAGTCTAGCTCAAATGCTCAATCAATTCGCCTGGCCAGTTTCCATGGACAAAATTGGTTGGAAAACCTACATTATCTTCACGGTATGGTGTGGTGTGCAGACAATAGTGATATATTTCTTCATTCCTGAGACGAGGAACAGGACGGTATGTCCCCTTCCCTGACGCAAAACTGAACTGTAGCTGACGGGTCTTTGTCCTTTAGCTCGAAGAATTGGACGAGATTTTCAACTCGTCGGATCCAGTCGCGGCCTCTATTGCGAAGAAGAGGTTGGGTTTCGACGCTTATGGAGAGGTCGTCAATATCCAGGATATCTGATCAACCACCCCACTTCAAACCCGCTTTTCACTCGCCTTTTATCATGATCACTATCACCGACACACCAACATCGCTACCCGGTACCCCTCTCGTACCCACCCTCATACACAACAACCCTCAAGTACGATATCGTCTGCCCCGAGAAGACAGAGTTGATTTTGCCTCCGTGGAGGCCAGGCGAGAAAGAAGTTAACGGAGGAAAGGATATACCCCGGATGACCTCGATGTGATGTCAGGTGCTGCTAGGAAGCAGGACCTGGAGAAAGGAAAGAGAAAAGCATACGGATTCCGGAAGGACAACTATCAGTAGCATGATCTCTTGAATGCATTTCCTCGCAGCGAGGAAGGAGCGGGAGAAGGTGGCGTCTTTTGACAGGTTGTATCAGCGTTGGTGTTGGTGTTGGTGTTGGTGTTGGTGATAGTGGACCGAGTGTCGATTGTTTGAGTTGGGATGGTACATTTGTACATAGGCTGTCCATTTGAAGTGGAACAATCTAGTGTTTAACTGACTGTCATCCCCAACGTACATAATGACAGTTCTAATGATCAATTGTGCAAAGTCCCAAGTGGAGATAAAAATCAAGTTTGGTCGTTGGCTTAGTGGCGAGTTCCTCAATCCTATCGCTGCTTGCTCTTTCGACGGCCTCGGTGTTCATGCTCTTCAATGGTTCGCATAGTGCTGGATTCCGTTTGTCGATCGTTGCATGACGTTTGGCTTTGCTTTCTTCTCGTATTCTTCCTTGATCTGAAACCATCCCTCACGTATTTTGTTTACAGTCTGTCCGATAGTTACAGTAGTAGCAAAGTTTGCTGACCTATTGCTTCTCGTAACTCCATCGAGTGACTGGATGCTTATGCTCTTTTGGAAGATTGGCGGTGGGAATGTCAGCCTTGCAAAATGGCAAGCACATGGATCGAAGAATGTGTTGCTGTCAATGAGAAAGTCTTTGGGCGACGAAGAGCTTTAACAGAGCGATCGAAAGATATGGAGAAGTGGTAACTCTGAAACATGCAGTGGTCGCTCGTGCAAACAAGGCTGGAGCGGAGCACGAGAGCCTATCGTTCCTGCATCCTCGAGCGACTATAAAACAGCCGATGTGAAGCAAATGATTAGATTGAGGCTCATCTCGTCGCTGTGGCGTTCCTTCAGGCATGGACTCCCGTTGGAGAAGGAAATATACGCTCTCTGGGGCGCAAAGCCGCTGCACGGAGAGCGACGAGATCCTTGTCAGAGCGATGGAGGGGTATTTCTCGTCAGTTTTTACTGGTTGCTGGCCCCTATATCGACCTCACTACCCACGGCGTTGGGCTTTGTGGCCGAGAGACGCGTGAAGGCACAGGTGAACGCGTCGAACTGTCAAATGCTTGAAATCCAACAATATTGAGTTAGAATCTGTATAAATTCTCCATTTTCCCTTCGTAAATTCTACCAATGCTCTCTAAATTTTACATACAACATAGCTCACACAATGGCAGACGTAAATGGTATATTCTCCATGATGTCTGCGACTTCGACCAAGCCATCTGCTGAGAACGACCAGCGTGTGCTCGATACTAGCTACTTTCAGCACCTCGACTTCCTCGATCCATTGGCCCTGGAGCCATTGCTTCCTGGAGCGGCGAGAACTGAAACTTTGAGCAGTCAGCCTTTTTACCCCCCTGCTCCAGCCCTATCTGGGCAGATTGCTGGCCTTACTTTTGATTTTTCTGATACGAACACCATTGCTAGCGTAATTGACACAGAGTTACATGGCGTGAGTTGCACAGCAATTTTGTCCGAATTCCCATGAATTGTAGGCTGACTTGGTATCATTAGGATCCATCGTATTGTTCGCCTTCACTGGCTTCGTTGGACCCTATCAGACCCGCGACGCCGCCACTAAGCTATGTGCATGGAACGACGAAAGAACTTTGCGAACGTACTCCTACTATACCTCAAGGGAGTCCCGAGAAACCGAGACAACTACCCCTTTTTCACTACTGGACAAGAGACCCATACTACAGTGAGCCCCTGGCTGCTGAGTCGCCTTCTGCAAGCAACAACATACTTGAGTCTACACCACCTTTAGAGCGCCTGCATGAGGAAATTTACATTCAGCAAAGTACTGTCCCGACATATGATCCAGTCCTAGCTATAGAGACGCGTGGAAACGTCTCGTTGGAGAGTACTGAATATCCCGAGGCTGGGAACGGTGTTACTTCCTCGGTATCCAACCGTGTTTCCTCTCTGATATATCTCCATGACAAGATACAGCGCAATCCCCATCCCTGTGTTGAATGTTCCTTTGCTCGTGTCAAGGTAAGCTATCACTACCAAATTGAACGAATAAATCTTAAATTGGTGCAGTGCGATAGTCTCCCAGGACAGCCATGTACGCGCTGCACGAAGCTTTTGTTCGAGGCTCGAACGAACCCTACACCTATGCTCGGCGCAAACGCGGGAGAATCACGCTCTTTCATCCTTCGGGTCATGTTCTTTGACATGCGTAGGTGCAATGCCCCACGAGTCAGATCCATGTCCTAATGTATGATGCAGAAGCCACACAGGGGCTGCTTTCCTCACTTAGAGACGAAGCAGGAAAGCTCAGCCATCTTCAACATGGCACAACACTAGAGAGTCTTTTTACCGACCCAATAGTGTGCCACATGGCAAGCTCAACTGCCCCATCCCATCACGGATGGACTACTGGCGTCAAAGTGATCATTAAACATCTCGCAACCACCCGAAGTGCTCAGTCCGATGCAGCGTCAGCTAAAGTGGATTTCCCAGAGCCTGGGCTGGATGTGTGTCAACTGGATGAATTCATTGACCTTGCGCCTCGGATGAAAAAACTTGAAAATGTTGGACAATACGAGGTATGTCAAGTACTTGACATTCCAAAGCATCCTCTAATCAAGAACAGCAAGGGATTATCTCAGCGACTCTCAAGATAGCAGATTACCTGGGGATACTGTTCAATTGGAATGCAAATACCGTTTCCTTTCAGCAGGGTTCTTGCGGATGCACTCGAGCTGAAGCAAAGAACATTGTGCTGGAGACAGCATACGCAATGGCCCACAGGATTCAGGACCTAATGAAGAAGATGGTGTTTGAGGTCAACAAATCCGTGACAAACCGTCAAGACCCGAAGCACGACCCGGCAACGATTTCTTGCGCACTTTGGATCATTTATTCGTCGTTGAACAAATTCCAGAAATTGGCTTGGGATGCAAAAAGCCTTCAAAACTTGGTGAGTTATAGTACCAACCCTTTAACATTAAGTGAAATTTGATATCAAATAGAAAAAGTTTCTTAATGGTTTGCACGAGCGCGCCGGAGGTGCCATAGCCTCAATTGAGCACTACAGAAGAGAGGTCGCATTCAATGTATGCTGCAAAAAGAGCGCAAATCTCCAGGCGTACAAAAATCTGGTTGTGGCCAAGAAAGTACCCAGGGCTGCCACAGCTTTCACATACGAGCGTTTCCGCCCTGTGTCATACATGCTTGGAATGATGCCTACGTTGTAAGAAGCACAGCTTTTTGTTCATTTGTCTCGGTCATCTGACAAGAGAGCTAGTTCCCATGAGCAATCATACACGGATGTCCTCGAGAATAGTGTTGCCGATAATGACTACTTGTACGACGAGTCTGTCCCGTACTTAGAAAGACAGCCTCAGGAAACAGGATCTCTCTCAGGGCTTACGCATGAGAACTTACAGAAGTTTGATCTAAGGAAGCCTAGAATAGCGTACACTAGCTCTCTCACTTCCACCGCACCAACAACGGCCTCTGTCTGCATTGAAAGCCAAACCGAAATGAGACCATCACCATCCCTTGCTAGGAATCCTAGCAGTCACGACAACACAGATCTGAGTCCAGACGATGACAAAGACCACGCTGAAAGGTTGAGGTACTCAGGAATCGACAACGTTGCGGATAAGATCTATCGCATCCGATTCGAACTGGCTAAGTTAAAAAAACGAAAACAACTCGCCAGACCAGAGGACGACGCCGGCTGTGTCGACGGCGATAGGCATGACCCTTGGTATGGAATACCCGAGCCTGTCGGCCCTTCCGTGGAGCAAGAGAGAGTATCCTTAGCAGCGAAAGCAGCGAAAAGATTGGAGTCATCCGCATGGTCGTCAGATAATGGGTTGCAACAAAAGAAGAAGCGACAACGTTCAACAAAGTAGGAACACGGCGACGTACCTTCACTTGCGAAATTGAAACAGCAAGTCCTAGCTTGGCAAAGCCGTCGAAGAGAATTCGAAGAGAAGTAACAGCAGAATCCAATTGCAAGAACGCCATAAGCTGAACCAAAACCCACACCCAAGATAATCATCAAATCTCTGTCAGACTAGAATTAGGCGCTTGCCTGCTTGGATCTCCCTTCTATGGGCCAAGCCAGTGCGGCGAACCATCAACAAAAGTCATCATGCATCCAGAAAACGACAATTATTATACCTTATTATCTTATTCAACTCCTATGGCCTGTCCCTAGCCAGCAAAATTTTGTATAATACAAGTCAACGCCCATTAATAAATAGCCCATGATGCTCAGCCAGCCATAGGCAAACAAAGACCCTATATGCAATGCAATGCAATGCATATTATACAGTTGAGAAATTTTATTGACCGTGACTCATTTCATCGTCACCTCTCCTCAAAAAGGTATGTATGTATCTTACACTTCTCCAATAGAATCGTGTGCCTGCTTAACTTCCATTAAAACCATCTCTACTCCACTCTTCTTCTGCTGCCTCTCCACTCTTCTTCTGCTGCCTCTCCACTCTCTCTTGCTCAGATGGGCAATCGAAATGCCTTTGTTGCATTTCCAAACGCTGTTGGCGCTCCCGTTCTGTGGCTTGGATTTGTTGGTATAGCTCGTAAGGATGAACTTGTTTTTGCGGATTGGGATTCGATTGTCGGTTTGCGTTTGCGTTCCTTGTGATGAATTAGATGTGATGTCCGGTTACATCGATGATGCTGGTTGGATGGATGGGTGCTTCAAGCTCCAATCCGCACATACCCCTGTACGACTTGACTCTCGATTCCCTCCATGCCTCTGCTGTGTCCTTGCTGTCCGTTTCCATTCGTGAGACGGAAGTTGGCGGATTGGGAAGCCATGGGAGCTTCTGGTGCTCTGCCTTGTTGAGGAGGAGCATCAGACATCTCGACATAAGAGTCATCCTCCTCCATATCCGCATCTGCGTCTGCGTCCGCATCACTGCCTATCCCGTCCATGCCGTTTGTGATTCCGTTCCCATTTGTTGTCGCATGGTTCATTTGTATCGTAGGTGCAGCATTCGAACTCGATGAATGAGGTGGGGCGGAGGATTCTCCGCTCAGACTTCGCTGTCCACTCAATCCACCACCTCCCCTCGCCTGCTTCACAACTCCTTTCCAACGGCCCATAGCTCGCTCAACAGCAGTGTCGAGCTGCACGTTCCGATCCATGAGACTGAACCCCACTACTTGAGCATTCATGCCCATTTCTCCAAGTGAATTCATCAACTCCTTATCAAAGGGCATTGTTATGGGCGGATTGATCTTAAATTCCCGCGGATGTTGTAGCCTTGATAGCTCGTCAACTTGGAGTCTCAGATGTGCTGTTTCTTGTTGTGCGAACTCCTTCTCCTTTTTGAGCTTGGTCGCTTCTTCTGATTTCCGCCCAACACTTCGAGCTAGTTCCAACGTCCATATCTCTGAACGCTTTTGTGCGGGCAGAGAATTCCAATGTCCGAATACAGCATGTAGATGTTCGTTTATCTTCGTTTCGAGCTCGCTAGCTTCTGATTCTGCTCGAGCAGTGATCTCCGCTAGGTCATTGGTGTCGAATAGGTTGGGCGGAGGGGGATAGGAGAGATCATCTGGGCGGCTAGTCGTGGCGATCGCGCAGGAGATACGGTAGCGGTGGAATTCCGCGATGAAATGGGAGCGGAGAGCTTGGTATTGTACGTCTGAGGGAGGGAGAATCGACCAAGATGTGCTTGTCGGTATGGGGGAGGCGGTATGGAGAGTCAGCGGCGGCGGAAGGCAGTGGAGGCAGAGGGCGGGAAAGTCGAGAGTAAGAGGATTATAGTCAAAGATAGCGGGACCTTCGATTCGTTGTCTGTTCACGCGAGTCAGTAGATGTAAAGTAGAATTTAGGGCGAAGATAAATATACTTTGCTGCTCGTATGGACCCCAACAATTCTCGTAAGGCCAGCTCAGCAGCTTTGGCATTGTCTAGGGCGTCCATCATCTTCTGCTTCTGCTCGAATGTAGTCTTCGCCAGCATCTGCTTGCTCACAGATCTGCTTCTGGGCTCCATCCTTCTAGCTGCGTCCCTATCTTCCCCGTCCCAGCTTCGAGCGTCACTATTGTTCCTAGGCGCAGGAATGTGGTTCATAACACCTGTAGATTCCCATGTCCCCTTGTTTATAAAGAAACTCGGTTTGCCCCTATAGTTGACCGAATCCACTGGGCCATTATCCTCCCTCCTTAGACTTGGAGATCTGTTCCCCCGTCTTTCTGACTCCGGGCGCGGACTCCTTCTCTCTTGAGCTCCAGGCGTGCCCGCAGGCGTAGAATCTTCTCTCCTCGACGTCGAATTCCTTGGTTGTCTCCTTGTGATATGCCCTCGAAGTTTTCTGATCTCCACAACATCGTGTATGCCATCTGCCGGTTTTGGATTCTTCTCCTTTATGTAGAGGTCGAGATGCCGGCCGAGGGACGACGATGTGAATTGCTGACTGCAGAAAGGACAGGCCTTGTCTTTCGGTGCAGAGGTCTTGGAACCGTTGACTGAGGTATCAGCATTGGATCCAGGGGTACCCATTTGCTCGGCCATCTCTTTTGTAGGCGTTCCGAGTGAGTTATCTATCGTCGCATTGACAGAGGTGATTAATTATCGAGTAGAGAGAAATTCGTAGATGCTTATTAATGGGAGAAGAGTGAGCGGAAGAATAGTAGGGAGGAATGAGGGGGTTTGGAGGAAAATTGAAGGTTCACAAGTTAGGGGCCTGCAGCTTGAATCCCATCTGGGGACATTATTTCGGCTCAGGGATAGTCGCCAAATTGACGATCATATCCTTGCTGGCAAATCATCGGATCTTCCTGAACGGCCCGGGCACTTGCACCTGATTTACACCCCAACGTTGTTTTAATGTTGGAGATTTGGGTGCTATCAGATGTCTTGGAGATAGTCGTATTTTCCGCGCTCAAAAAGTTTACGAAGATGTCTCAGAAAGTGATTTTTCTGTTGTGTTTGGCGGAACGTCTATTTCCACATCTGCAGGGTTATTTTTGGATGTTGGCTTTGACTCCTGTTTCTATGGCTAAAATCCACATGCAATCGCCTGCATACCAACCCGGAGAGCACTGTCTCAAGAATCTATGCTCAAAAGGAGCTTTGGAAGCTTGCCAAAACCACCACAACAGAACACGCAAACCATACTTTGCTGCAATCATTGGAGGAGAGGATCCTGGAATCGTTAGTATTGTTAGGGTTGAAACGTTAAGGTGCAAACTTGCCCTGAAATGCTTTTGGAAGTTATTCTGCTTGTTGACACCCCATTCGTATTTGCGTCGCTCTCGTTGCTCGACCTTTTTAGCTCGCTTCTCAACAGCTTGGATCTCCCTCTTCTTCTCCGCATTGACACCAACCATCCCAAGTCCACCGTTAGCACGGCTCGTCAAAGCACGACCACGCTCCCTCTCATTGCGTCGTGCGACTCGCTCGTCAACCTCTTCCGAGTCCGAGTCCGAGCCTCTCTCAATCGCGAGTTGTTCTTGTCGTTCTGCGGCTGACGGGTGATTGTGAAGGTTTTGGCGGTAGTACTTGTTCAATGAACGATGACCAGCGGTACGTCCTGATGGAAGGTGAAGTTCGTAATCGGAATAGAAGACTGCATGAGCGTGCTTGTGGGCGTGAGAGTGCCACCCGTCCTTGTTGCGATGAGGTCGGGGATCTGAGTGTGAGTGATGTGGATGTTGACTGAGCTTCTCATACTGATGTTCTCGTTGGTCCAATGGCACAGCTGTGAGGTCGGCTGAATCTAGAGATGATGCCGAGCTATCAGTTTCCCAACCATCACCCTCCTCCATTGCCTCATCACCGTCATTGTCTGTAGTCTTGGGTTCTCGCTTGGCTCCCAGCTTGACTCCACCACTGCCCTTCTTTCCTGGCAACTCATCCTCTTCGTCCGACATTTCATCGGCATCTGAGTAAGTGCTTCTGAAATCATAGTACTCGCCAATCTCGAGCTGTTCTTCCTCCGTATCGAAGCGAATCTTGCAATGTCCCTTGTCGCGCATATGGGTCTGTAAACCAAAGACTGATGGCTTCAACTTGCCGCAGTAGAGACACTCGTGATACTCATGAATCTTCTCGTAGAGAGACCTAATCAAGCCTTCCAGGTCCACCAAGTAAGTTCGTTCAGGAATGAACATGCCGTGAATACGTTCCATATGAGCAGCATTAAGGGGTACAGAGGGCGAATCGAAATTACAAAATAGGCAGCGTTTCAAGGCTGCTTCCTCTGACAGTTCCTCGTCCGCAGCAGTAATTAATGAAGCTGTCTTTACTGATCCGTCTATCTCAGCCTCGATATCCGCAGTATGATGTGGTCGTGATGGTCGTCTGGTCGCTGGTGGTACGTCTTGCAGATTCGTCTTCTTAATTCCCTCGACAACCTCGTTGAATTCCTCCTCAGCATCCGAATCAATATCTTCTTGTGGTGCCACAGCCATCGGCTCGCCAAGTGAGAATGTCGAGCTCATGACCGAACTGGTACCATCGTCCACGCTCTTGTCCCCAGCTGCTGCAAGCTTCGCCCTATGCTTTGCACTTCCAAGATGATTATGGTAGGCATTCTCACTGAAGTATGTTCGGGTGCAGACGGTGCAAGTCTTTTCGTATGCTGCCTTGGACGCAGCTGCGGTTGTAGAGGCCTGTGCTTGGAGTACCTTCTCGGTGAAGGTTTCGGAAGAAATGGGAGGAAGGGAGGTAACACGGCGCTTCAGGTTGTATCGACTGCGAGTCTTTTGTTAGTATAAAACATAATATCTAGCAAAGAAATTCCATACTGCCAATCGCTGCGCATGTGCCCTCGCTGAAGCTCGCTGTTTCTGAACGCCACCTGACAGGTATTGCAAGTATATGGGTGCGATGTAGCAGGGTCTGGCTTGGCAACACCAAGTCCAGGAGTTCTGCTTGCAGTAATGGATGCCATGATAGTTATATGAAGTCGTATATTCCAAGGCGCACGAGTTCGAAGGGCCACTTCGAAGGGGCACGTTGGAGTTGATAACGGCGGGGTGACTTGGAAAAAGTGGATTGATAACACGGCCCCTTTTTATCGAAAATAATCGTCCTGTTGATGAATAATGCAAATGGATCACTCTAGAAAATTCATATGCTTCGTGAAAGTCCGTACCCGAGAGGGAGATTCTATGCACGACCCGAGTTTGGAGACGTGTTGTGTAACGAGCCGAAAATTTGGTGGATGCGATTTTCTCTGTTTGCTCGAATTTCCAAGCTGCGTGGGGTTTCAAACCGAGAATTTGGCGGCGAATCGAAATGACGATTTCCTGACTCAGAAAAGAAGACTAATCCGGTTTCGTCCTGACTACTTAACAAGCATTAGGACGCGGCTGAACCTTGAAAGAGGCGCGACGAAGGCGAATCCTTTCCAACCACCGAAATCTCACGAAACACAACAAGGCCAGATCTCGTTCTGCACATGACGACCAACCTATCCGCAAGCCGCTACTTCCCCAAAGAACCCCGATCACTGCAAATGTCATGACTCGAGATACACACAGAGTCCATGATGACCGAAGTCCAGTTGATGCCGATGTGTATGCAGCCTTATGGGCTGCTGCACCCTTTCCACGAGTCCCGGATGATGCCCCGAACGAGTTGAAGAAAGCAGCGATTGATATTGATGACCCCAGACGAGTGTATGCTATCCATCGAGCAGCCCGGCGACACCAGTTTCAGATTCTAGTCGAAAGGTGGATAAGCTTGCTTGCAAGAGCATCTTCTTCATTTCCTACAGATCACTAACAGAAACGCAGATATATCCATCAGATACGCTACGGCTGCCAATCGGCAATCTGCCATACATCAACATGCTTCTCTTGCCGCAAACGCCTCGCTGCTGGTGCCCCGGTACGAAGATACAATGCAACGAGTGCCCGGACATTGGCTGTGTATCTTGCAAGCCAGGACAACCCCGAACAAGGCTTATGCCACCACAAGAGCGCAGAAAGACCAGCTACTGTGACGGAGAAGCCGCCGAAATCGAAACCCGGGTCGTCGAATGCTACAAGAGAAACGTCGCCATTACCAAGCTTAAGTAGAAGGACATCAAGTCGTGATGCACGAATACATGTCTCAATTGGCGGCAGCGGCAGTTCGGATGAAAATACAGGCAGAGATAAGACGGAACGGTCCAATTCGATCGAGAGCATCCTTAAACGGGGTTATAATGGGACGATACCAGATTTAAGTGTATTGGAGGAGCCAACCACGGTGGATCACAGGTCTTTCATCCAGAATGTTTTCGGAACTGTCGCTTTCAAGATGGTTGAATGGCTTACGCCTCGAAACTTGGAATTGCTGGCAAGGTCCCAAGAGAAGGCCACTTCACCGGAGAAAGATCCCGGTGTCTTACCTTCATCAACGCCAGCAGACGCTCAAATAGCTGCAGCTCCGGAAGCCAAGGAAAGCAAGCACGGGACCCGGAAGAAGAAGAAGACCGAATTTGACGGCGCTGCCGAAGAATTGAACACAAATGATCAAAGCCATCTACCCGACAAGCCATTAAAAACTCCCACCTTCGCTACACCTACCAGAAAGTCTTCTCAAGAACCGAAGGTCAATTTGTCCGACCCAAAATCAACCTTTGAACCTGTATCAAGACCTACACCAGATCCAAATCGTCATAGAAGGTCTTTCGAAATGCCCGGCCCGCGAGGTATTCTGAACAGAACTTCGAAGCTATCAGATCCTGCCCCTGATGTGACACCGTTTCCACCCCAAGGATTCATACCTACTCCAAAGCGGAGGCTATCACGACAATCGTTGATCAAAAGCCCTACGATGCAGATCACTGAGTTGCCTCCTGCTTTACATGAACTGGAACCTCTCCCTGCAGAGAATGTGAAAGACCCTTCGATTTCAATTGAGCAAACCCAAGAGGAAGTGACGCCCGAATATAAACCGAAGCAGGATTCTAAAAGTCCAGGCGCTGAACCCCAAGAGGCGTCGTCTCCAAAGGCAATGTCACGAGAACTCACACTGCCCAAGTCGCTACCGAGCATGTCCATTGAACTATTCGAGTTCCTATGCGATATAATGGTCTTTGAAGGGATTTCAGAACGACATCTTTTTCACCCCCACGCGATCCAGGAAAGGCCAAGAAAGACCCATAACTCATTGTGTCGACAACACCAGCTAGGCTTTCGGACTACTCAAGAAATGATACAAAACAAGAAAGAATGGCAATCTTTTGTTGAACAAGCCTTTTTTGATGTTTTGAGCAAACCGGATTCTCTGATAAAAACATTCAGCGATGATAACGCAGTGCTTTTCGATACACAGACAATTTGGTATCTTATGCTTAGGATTACCCGAGTAGCACCCTCTTTGGTCCTCGATAGTCTTTGGAATGTAGCAGGGACGTTATTTCGACCACTGGAGAAATTGGAAGAGGTCTATGACTGGATGAAAGAATCAGAGAACCAAAAGTCGCTGGCATATCAATCTGTATCGAACCACGATGCCGCCCAGGTCATTAACATATGTCTTCACGCCTTAGTCGCCATAGCTCCAATGGTGACTGACGCTCGGCAACTTGCGAATTTATCACGCATCCGATCATATGGCTTAGCTATGCTTGGGAGAGAATCGGTCTTTTTAGAGCCTTTAGCTCTGTGCCTTCAATACGAAGATGCTTTCACCAATGAGCTTGCAGTCAGACTTGCAAGACGAATATTCTCAGTCATACCAATCAGACGACGTTTCACAGAGCTGCTTGAGCTTCAAAAGGACATTCCTAGGGATGATAAACGAGAGCCGGATGTGTTAGAAATAGTGCTGGGGACCTTGAAATACCTCGATTCAGGTGCGCCTCCAACTATCAGCTTCACCGACCAAGAGAGGGATATGCATGAGAAACGTGTTCCGACCCTGCTTCTCGACTGGGCTAGGACAATTATGCTGCAAGACTGGCAAGGTTCTGCAGAGGTGCCCAGTGACGGACCGTTTGGCGGTGCATTGGCAACAATGGCTGCAATCTGTGAGTACTTTCCCACGACGTCTGCGAATATTGCTAATTGTTGTACAGATAAGAATCGAAAGTCATTGCTGCTAGGTGACATACACTTCCGTACCGAATACTTTGCGGAGCGCCTGGATCCTGTTGAGATGCCCCTCGAATGGCTTAACTTCACGCCGAACAAGCGAACGGTTCATCTACTCGACCATCCGTACTTGTTCAATCCCTCCACACTGGTCACATACTTCCGAGCAATCAATTACTCGCGAATGAACCAGTTTTATGAAGAAGCTAAGGCTACGCATGGCTTGATGTATTCTACTGCAGCAGAAAATAGCTTGATGGTCGACAAGAATCGTCGTGATAAGCTATACGAACGGCTCCGCACTGCTACATCAAAATTCATGGTCCTTGGGATCCGTCGTACTAGCGTCCTAGTTGATACTTTTAATTCTATTTGGAGGCGTGAGGAGCGGGAGCTTATGCGACCTCTGAAGATACGACTGGGTGAAGATGGTGGTGAGGAAGGGTTGGACTCTGGTGGTGTACAGCAAGAATTCTTCCGACTTGCGATCGCAGAGGCCCTTGATCCCGATTACGGGACCTTCACGATCGATAGCCGGACTAAGATGACCTGGTTCCTACCTGGATCTCCCGAGCCATTGTGGAAGTTTGAGCTTATTGGGATGATAGTATCTCTTGCTGTTTACAATGGACTGACGTTACCTGTCACGTTCCCAAAGGCATTATACAGGAAGCTGCTCGGCGAAGAAGTTACTGAATTACACCACATTTCCGATGGCTGGCCCGACCTTGCCAGTGGATTGACAACCCTCTTGGAATGGGACGAGAAGAATGGTCTGGTGGAGGATATATTCGCGCGAACCTATGAATTCAGCGTTGAGCAATTTGGAGAACCTGTAAGTCGTGAGATGGGCAAGACCGATCACTGGCCACAGTTCTCTGAATTAACAGCCCCAAATCCGAACGAGGCGCCATTGGTGACACACGAGAATCGCAACAGCTATGTTAGCGACTACATCCGATGGCTTACTGATATCTCGGTTCAACCACAGTTCGAAGCTTTCAAACGAGGTTTCTTCACTTGTGTTGACCGCCGTTCAATCACCCTTTTTGACCCCGAAACTCTCCAATCGATTGTTGAAGGTATTCAAGAGATAGATATTTCCGAAATGCGTCGCGCAACCCGCTACATCGGCTGGGACGCTGCACACCACTCCGTCCGCGACTTTTGGAGCATCGTCAAGCGTTACGATCTCGAGCAGAAGCGCAAGTTGCTCGAATTTGTGACAGCAAGTGATCGGGTACCCGTGGGCGGGATGCGAAATCTGCAATTCACACTGCAAAGAAATGGAGTTGAGGACGGGCATTTACCCACTAGTTATACTTGTTATGGGATCTTATTGCTGCCGGAGTATTCGAGCAAGGAGGTTTTAAGGGAGAAGTTGGCGATGGCGTTGGAGAACTCCAAGGGATTTGGATTTGCTTGATAAAAAAAAATCAAGAGGTGTCTTCATTTGCACTTCCAAACGATGGATATGGAAGAAATGAAAAGGATGGGACGAAAGGAGTTGATGGCTATCTGTCGTAGTTGAGTAATGAATGAAGAAGAAATGACTTGTTGCACTGACTCCACCAATTTCCAGGACCTTCCCCATCTCTTGCACGAAAATGAATAGGAAGGCATACAGCAAGGCGGACTCTAGTGAACGTCCTTCCTTCCCATCTTGCACAAATCCTTCATAATTCATAGCGACGGCATTTAGATCTTCCCGCCCTTCCGCTTACTAACCATCCGAAAGCGCGTCGTCCGTCCGCCGAGCCTCCGTTTACCGTTCTTTTCACCGTATCGTCGTATGCAAGCGCGCTGGGAGCGCCTTGCGATCTTGCGATCCCGAGGTTGCGTGGCGCCAAGGCCGATGCCAGAGAAAATCGAGTCCAGACGAAAGCGAAATTACAGGCATCGGATAACCCAGGAAAGCTTAAAACCTTAATGGAAAAAGCCTCATAGGTAAATACAGGACGAATAAATGCATTAGTGGAGCGAGCAAGATAGAGCGGGATCCGATCGGGAGGGATGGATGGGTGTGGGGTTACCGTATATAGAAGGAGGGATACGAGGATACGATAGACTGACCGAGAAGCGTATAAAGTGCGAGGGAACGAGGCACTCTCTTATATTGCACATTGTGCCTCATTCGTTGGAACTCTGTTGTCATTCGGTTCATTGATTCAAGTGCATTTTGGTCTTTAAATGCTTATGGTTTCTCTGCATGCTTCCTATCATCATTTGTTCCACTCTTCTTTGCTGCTGTTGTTGATTCCAATCTTTCGTGTCTGGTCGAACTGAACAAAAGTTGAAATGAAGAAGTCTGAGAAGGTCTATGATCTTGTTCTCTTTGAGACAGAAGGTCAAGGAGGCAGGCTATTCACTGAATATGTCTGTAAGTATTTGTCGAACTTGAGATGGGCTATTGTCGGGACGCAAATCGAACAATTGGAGAGTTTGGTCGAAGGTATGAAGGAGTCGTATCCTGATCGGAAACCTCCAGGTAACTTCGCCCTTCACCTTCGCCCTCGCCCTCGCCCTCGCCGGAGCATTGTTTACTGACAACCATCTAGCTACCGAGCTCTTCCCCACAGACGCAGGAAAGATCATGGAGTTGGTAATAAAGACAAAGGTTGTCATCAGCCTCCTCGGCCCTGACAAATGCAGGGAGCTAGTTCTCGAAGCCTGCGCGAGGAACGGGGTTCATTGCATCACTCCGTAAACACCTAGTTCCTCTCCTCTTCGGAAGCTGTATGCTGATGATGTCCCAGGTCGTTCCAAACATCCTGGCTGGCAGAGATGATAAAGCAGTACCACAACATTGCAAAGGAAAGTGGAGCAATGATCATAGTCGGACTAGGAGCAGAGACCGCACCACAAGACCTTCTCGCTTTGACCTCCGTCACTGAGCTGAGGAAGAAGTTGAAACTCAGCGCGAGGGAAGTCGTTTGTGCGAAGCCTAACTCAGGTCATACTCGCCATGCAGCGTCGGAAGAACGTAAAAGAAACAAAGATCCATGGATACTGTGTCCTACAAAAGGCCGTCCAATATCAGACGGAACGAATTGCTTTGGGGTACGGAAAGAGCTGACGCTTGGTCATCTATCGGCTTCGAAGAAGCATTGCGCTCAAACATTGGTGCACAGGAGCTGGAGTCTCCTGGATGGTGGAAGTGGAGATGTGTATGGCCAGCGATTCTGCTTCAACGATTTTCTTGAAACTAGCAGGTCGACTGATTCTCTGAAGAGGAAGCTATTTGGGATGTGCTGCGGTCTGCCACGGGGACGGATTAGTCCGTGAGTACATTCAAACCAATGTCCTGAATCAACACTGACACTTCAGCAGAGAGAATGGGAAAGCTGAATTCTCGATGAGAGTAGTTGCCATCGCAGATCAGGAAGGACCATATCCTGACCGATCACTTTCGGAACTCGCCTTCGCTGGTACCTCTGAACAGCTCACAACCGCACTATTGGGACAGGGTGCTGCTACAATATTGTACGAGAAACGCCTGCGAGAGAAAGTTGGCGGTGGGATTCTCACACCCGCCGTACTCGGCACGTCTCTCGTCGAACGATTGATAGAAGCAGATATCGAAATTGAGAGTATGTTGATTTAAGTCTTTCATTTACCTGGAGTTTTGGAACATTTAGATCTTGTCACGTACCTATATACCCAATTTGATATTTACAGAGATCGTCAATTCCAGGGTAGTGCGCACATGTTGTTTTGATTCGCTTACAGAACCCCTCCTGTCATGTTTCTACCCACAGTCTCGAGACTTGGAACCAAACCAATTCAATCGCGAGGCTCAGCAGGAGGCTTGCATGGTGAGATTCATGCCACATGATGAGGGGTCAGTGGCTTGAGACCCTGCATGCATGTGCACACGACTCGGCGAGAACATCGTCATCGTTCTGCGATGTGAACGTCTTTCATCGAAAACATTGCGGCTCGCCACGCAATTTCTCTCCTATTCTGGAAGATTGTGGACCTTAAACATAAGTGGTGAGTTGGTCATCCTCTCCTGCTGGATCAGGCACTCAGGTGAATTTTTAACTTTTGTTAACGTGTGTTGCCACTTCTTCTCCTGTTCTGTGGCCTGATGTCAGGACTTAGCTCACCAACTTCTAGATTGAAATCGAGCAAACAAAACAGCTTTCTAGAGCATATCTGACTTCTCTTGAGGAAGAGACCACGAGAGACATCATCTTGGATGAAGATTCCTGCGAGGTTATGGACGATGCGACGTGGAGCGACAACTTTGTGATCAGAGCTTTGAGCCAAGCACTGCTCGCTTTGATTTTAGTGCTATGGCTTGGGCTTCATGTTCTCATGGGGCTAATGGTCGTGGTTGTTTCGATCATTGGAAGGATGTCGAGATGGATTGGTGGTTGGAGGGCGGATTTGGGGATGAACCCCGAGCCTATTGGGGTGAAGCGCAAGAATAGATTTGATCGAATTTCTTGGGAGGTTATTGAAGAGGAAGATTGAAATCGAATTTGAAGACGGTGGGTTGGTTGCTCGTGTTTGGGAATTCACGGCTATGTGCAGCATGATTGCGGCAGTTAGCAAGACTTTTTAGGGATAATATCTAGCCCACCTTGCTCTGAGGTGGAGGAGCCAAATTACCCTGTCCGGAAAAGGAAAGAGAGCTATTGGGTTGGAAAGTTAGCCATCAACAGACGAGAAGTCACAACGGGCGTGACTTGTATCCCGTCATCGCGGAGTCAGGAGTTGTACGATTATAATATATGTTGTCTTCCTCTCATCATCACAACCTCACTTTTCTTCCTCACGTACTCTCATCTTCTATCCGGACTCATAATATTTAGATACTGCTTTTTATTAGAGTATATCCCGGCTCTTTGAAGTTCTACTGTTTGTCAAGGCGGGAGGTGTGATGGCAGAGCTCGATAGGGCGTGCAGCAGCAAAGCTCGCTTCAGGACTGAATCAGAGCAAGGGAAGAAGAACAGCCATCAAACAACCAGCACCATCCAATACCAAGGACCGTCCCAAAATAGTCGGAAAACCAAAACCCATTTAAACTAGAGAAAATCAATAATAAGGCTATTATCTATTATATCCGATGAGATCAAGTCGGCTCCCAAGTCCACCCAAGATCCCCTTAAAAGCTTATTCTTTAGTGTCTTCAGATTCTTCTGATAACTAATGCGAGCACGAGGAAATAGAAGTGATGGATAAATTACAATCGAGTGACTAGACCCGACAAGTATAGATGAGAACTATGCATTCCTTCGGTAGACAATAATGGAAGATAACACTAAAGAACCTCCTCTTCCTACGCTACTCTTTGCCTTTTCCCACCGTGAGGGCCGAGGTCCAGACCAGCGCTAGCATTCAATTCTCTCTGAGCTTCAGTACTACCAATGTCGAAGTCTGCTTCAAACATTTTCATAGCCCCAAGGGCCATCTGCACATGCTCCACTGCTATCATGCTTCCATCGCTAATTGCAAGTGCGTGAGCTGTGCGCACAACGTTTCTGATTTGTCGTCCGTTCAAGTCTTCTTGTGCGAAATCGTCTAGCTCTCTATTGTATATCATCGCCGCAGCACTTTCCGGGGAAGCTCGATCCAAAAAAGAATGCCAGAGGCTCTTGCGGGTCTCTTTTGACAGTTTTGGGTAGTGTATTGCAAGATGAATGCGAGACTTGAACGCTCTGTCGAAGGTCCCGATACGGTTCGTTGTGAGAAATAGGATTCCCTCGAAGTATTCCAACACTCGAGGAAAAACTACTCACTCGTTAGCTCATTCGAGTTGTTTTGAAGTTGTACAATATTGATCAATACCGGATACAAGGCTGTTCCTGTTCAAGTCTGATATTTGGCGCTGCTCAAGAAAGACATCCGCCTCGTCCAGCAGGAGGACAGCGTGCCATTTCTCGGCCAAATGAAAGATATCCGATATTCCATTCTCAACGGACTCTGTTGAAGTACCGAGATCACCAGCATCTATTTTGATCAGAGGCTTCTGACAGAAGTCTGCTACACTTTCTGCTCCCTCATTAGCTGTGCAACTTCTTGGAGGTGAAGAAAGTACTCACCTGCAGTCAAAGTTTTGCCCACTCCGGGCTCTCCGTGCAGCAGAAATATCATGCCTTTCCCTTTCCCTTTAATCACATCGTCAAAACCTAGCCGACCATCCTCATGCACTTGCACCAATGACAAAATCATTCGCTTTTGGTGCTCGTTCATCATCAGAGAGTTCCATGCGTCGACGTTAAGTTTCACATCTTCGATCAAGCTCACGTCGAAAAATGCCCATTTTTTCTCGTTGAGAGCAAAACCTGGAATATGGTTATGGCATATCAAATATTCGTCATCTTTCATATTCAGGTGCTCCTTGTTCGCTGTTCTGAAGACCTTTCTGGTTGATGACAAGTATGGTGTATGTGAGGGTCGTGCTTCAGAAAATGCACTACCGTCAATCATGACACGGCCGTTTATCTTGTTCTCGCATCAGAGTTAAGTAAGACAACTGCTGGTCAGGGGCTTACTTGGGTTGACTGGAGAGGGAATTCGTCGTCTTGTCCTACAAAAGTGATATTTCTGCTTCCCCCAAGCACTTCTGCCACGCCTTTATATTGTCGATAATGGCTCCCATGTAGGTTGGCGAATTTTTGGCCACGAGAAATTAGGCTTTCCCTAATCGCTAGTTGGTCGGGGTGATATTGAAGAGGTACAACAACAAGGTCGCGAAGAGGCCGATAGCCTTCGTAAGGTTTGATCTCAGCATAATTAGCATGGTGACCAAAGTCGTCTCCATCGTAGTCAATACATTGACCGCACAGAATCCAGCGAGAGAGGCAGCACCATGGCAATTTGCATTTGCATCTTGACATCGATTCAAACTTCAAAATTCGACCGCGGGAGATATCAGCGTGATTGGTCTTGACATAGATGAGATCTCCGGGTCTAAAAACCATCCGCAAGTTGAGGAAGTCAAGAGAAGGAGGTGTAGTTGGGCCTTCCACAAAGGTATAGTAGCCTCTTATCTCGGTGCTTAGGACATCATACATGTACCTCAGAAGAAACAAGAGATGCTCTGCCGCCACTGCGTCCGTGAGTCCTCGGCCAAATTCTTGAAGTTCTCGTCTGAAGTGAAATATAGCTTTTGGTTCATCCCGCATGATTATATGCTTTGAATCCACATTGAATTCTTCGTATTCTGGGATAGTAGCTTTTAGTGCAGCCTTCATATAAGGAGAACGAATTTCCAATTCTGTGTATTCCTCTTCTTTCTCCTTGTTCCAGAATTTGGTTAGAACGAGTGCAGACTCAAATGCATTGTCCTTCTGAGCAGGCCCGAGGTCAACTTTCGAACCGGCACGTAAGAGATATCTCTCTCCTTTGGCGTTAAAAAGAGAATCGAGCTTTTTCAATTCACACGTCAGACCCTGTTTTGATGCAGCCTGTGGGAGTTGGTGGGAGCTGAAAGGGGTAGTAAAGTCGAAGCCTTGCGAGCTCGGGGAACCTGACGATTCATTCCGCATGGTGAGGTTGAGCAGTAAGTAATCAGGTATTGGTTAAGAACTAACGCAACAGGATGAAGTAAAAGATCGACTTTGTTGTTGGATAGGAATAGAATGGTTGGGTGAGGTATCTTTCGATGAACTTATATGCTGGACTCCCAATCCTTGCATCCAAGCCACGGTCATGGAGGCGAGGCAGCTTTCCGCCCGAAATGCATGTTTCAGCCAGAGAGCCTCATTAGTGGTTCAGTTCCCACCACACCAATGACATCTCCGCACTCATCCCCTGATTTCCCACCCCTCTTCTATTATTCTTTCCAGTAATGAAGTTAGGATGGCGGTTAGGTTTGGTCACCGCCGCTCGCGATGGTACAGAACCCACAAGTACGGAGAACACTGTCATGACAAGGGACGCAACTACTGATAATTTTTGTTTCCGAGAAAATCTATCTTTCAAGATTCGTGAAGTATAAAATTACATTGCCCCTAGAGTTCCCTAATTGTCCACGATATCGAGATATCCCAATTTGGATTTTCCACAGGACATGTTCTGTGTCAATGATGGACGATCCGTTGATGAGACTAACGTGGCCTCCGCAATGTTGTTAAAAGGCTCTTCCTTTCTGGTCTCCCTGAGCCACCTGCCCATGGTAAAGCTTTGAGATTGTGGTGATTTGTCCTCAGTCGTCATGTTCCCGCCTCGCGAATCGGCTCGACCCTGCCCCTGTCCTGGTTTCTGTCGATCAGCCTAAGGGAGCGATTAGCCCGTGCTGTATCTAACATCATCCTTCATTATATATACCTTTTGACTGACTTGAATAAGTCGGATGAAATCTTGTGTTCCGGTCGCCATTGATTACTTCGTGGGACTTCGCAGGGTTTCGGCGCGAGTTGCAATGATTTGCTCAGATGGATATCGATTGAACCTTCAACTCGTAGTTGACTTTTTAAAACCGGAAACTTAGAATCTGAAGCGGCGTTGCAATTGATAAGTGAGAAATCGGCAGTGGTCTTTTCATGCCCAAAACAGCAAGACTTGGGGTTTTATATTCCTCATTGCTACATGAATCAATTTCCGAGTAGGGGGGATCTTTTGAGGACTTTTTCTGTAGATAGAAGTACGAAAGATTTCTCCTCACTGGAAATGCTAGAAATTCTTCATGACTTTTGTCGGCGCATCATCGCCAGCCCTGTCGCCAATGAGCGTATTGGAACTTTGAAGACCTTCTGTGGCCAGCTCACAAAGTATCTCCAAAAGGCCAAAGGTTAATTGATATCGAATCGCCTGCAATAATTTGATCCCTGTATTTAGAGGCGTTGGTGTTCCCTGTCCACCCTTGTGACCTTGCGCCCGAACTCTGAGCAGGTGGCGGTTGAGGGAACTTTTGGGGCCTTTGGTGACCTTTGTGTGATTGGCCGTCTTACACCCGATGTGCTGCGTCACCTTTCATGAATCAAAGCCTCCCAAGGCTGACGCAGCAGGCAGCTGGACCAACAGATGCTCTTTCCCAGTGTTCCGAAACACAACCGAACTTCACTTCACACTGAAGTGCCGCCTGGTTGATTCGAGTCTCGACCTCTTGCTGATGAAATCGATGTCAGCGCAATCTTCCGAATAACCTCTTTTCTGTCTTTAAACAACGTGTCGACACCCCGACGGGCAATCATGAACCACAACTATGACATCAACCAAGGGAGTCAAAGGACTTGGATAGCCACCGGAGTAGGTAATCCTTCGTCGTTGTTTCCTGCTAATTGGCAAACATTTGGTTCCTTGGACTGGGCCTCGGAACAAGCATATCTCGATGCTGGGCGACCTGGCGTTGCAAATTTTCCAGTGGTTGGGGTTGCCCAAGAGGACCAAAATGGGCCCCCAAGAGCGACGATCAGAGAGCTGGATATTCCGACACAGTCGATCCGGCCAGAGTCAATGGGCCCGCCGCCATCGCCGCCTCTCGCTCTCACCCATCACCCTCAAGCACCAGGAACGGCTCCCAATGTTGCTGTTCCACAAAAGGGCAGGAAGCGTCGGCCCCCAGAGTCCGAGTGGAACAAATACAAATGCAAGATCAAAGATCTTTACATGACCCGTGATCTACCCCTTGAAGACACTATGGAACTGATGGAGAAGGAGCATGGTTTCTGTCCATCGTAAGCACCATTACGCTCCAGTCTCCGCGAAACATTGCTAATGAAAAAAATTAAAAAATAAAGGATGAAAATGTATAAGCAGAAGTTCAAGCTTTGGAAGTGGTCGAAAAAACTGCCCAGGGACACAGCCGAGTGGATGCTCAGGCGCGCTCATAATAGAAGGAATCCCGTTTCGAATGAACCCAAGGACACAACCTTCTTCTGGGGAAATCAAGTTTGGACTGTAGACAGAGTGAAACAGTCAGTGGGGAGAAGAAATAAAGTAGAAGATCTTGCTCCGCAAGGTAAGGCGTTCACTTGTACAGCAAAGCAGGCAATAACAGCACGCAGATGGACCTACACCTAGCGATATCGTGGTCAAGACGCCGATCAGCATCGTCGAATCACCTCATCTCGCTTCTTCTCCAGTTTGTTCTACACCCTCTGGAACTCCTTGGGCACCGAACGCTATACCATCCACAGCCCAACCTCGCAATGTCGCATTTCTTCGACTGCGGTGGAACAACCTCGAATTCGCAGATGTTCAGGATCTCAAACATGAGGCTGCAAGATTAGATAAAGCAGGCGATACCATTAATGCCGAAATCAAATTTCGTGACGCGTTGTCTGGCTTCGAAGCTCTCTTATCACCTACACACGAAGAGACAACGATCGCCGCTTATCAGTTCGCAAGCTTCCTCGCAAACCAGGACAGGATGAAGGAGGCTGATAGGGTTCTTGACTGGCTTGGAGGGAATTATATACGGCGCTGGGGTCTGCAGCATAGAAAAACCGTATCGCATCTTCTTCGCGTTATTGAGCTTCTCCAGTCTTGGGAGCGGCGCGATGATGCAATGTTGCTCTTGAGTCGAGTCTTGGACTCCTGGGATGATATGGACTCGGATCTTGGTCCCGAAATCGTGGCTGTGAGCACTAATGCCGTGCAAGATACCGAACTCGAGGGAATCGATCCAGATGTTGCCGGCCAGGTTTTCAAAGAGTCCAGTGATAAGGTCGAGGTTGACTCACAGTTACGAGTAGTCAGTCTTTGGTTATCCTCAAGTGCCGAGGGCTTGGAACCGATTCTCGTTCGCCTCATCCAGCAGTGCGAGAAATACCCAGAAAAACTTAGGGTCCAGACCTTACAAGCTAGGTGCAGTTTGGCCAAGCTCTATTTGAGACTCGAACAACAAGATTCAGCCATTGCTGAACTAGAGATGGCCCAAAAGTTGCTCATGGAGATACTAGCACCCAATGACGATCTCCATTGGTCGATTCTCAAGACATCTCGTCAACTTGCGTTCGCCTATGTTGAATGCAATAATATCAAAAGCTGCGACTATATCTTGGAACGGGTTGTGGAAAGGCTAGAGGCAAGGCTTGAAGATAAACAGGATCAGACTGCAGTTCTTGTCATTTTTCTCACTGAGATTGCCAGAGAGTATCAGAGAGTATTGGCATGGCAGAACGCAGCCCCTTGGTTTGAGCGTGCCCTGGCTATTTCTCTGATAGGGCTTGGCTCGGAAGATGAAAGAACTCAACGGCTGGAAGCCGCCTTGCAAAACCAACAATACCATGCACCTGCAGACAGTTTCGAGGATTTCGACAAACTTCTCAAGTCTAGGGCTCAACAGTTCACGATTCATCTCAGAGATTAATTGACAGGTTGGTTTCGGTTATTCGCAGCTTATTTGTTTAGAGTTGACAAACGGTTTTGATAAAAATAGATTCAAATACCCAATGTAATAATTCTGGTAAATATTATTTGACTTTGCGATTATTTATTCGTTTTTATATATATATAAAATTAAAGTCCCTTTGAACTTTTTTACTTTTTTAACTTAGAATTTTCGTAAATATAATAATTTTTATAACAAGTTTTTATTATATAAAATATTATTTATAATTAAATTTAAAATTTAATATAATTTTAATAAAACAATATTAATTCGAATTAATATAGTACGTAATTAATATTATATTTATATTAAATTTTTTTTATTATAATTTATTAATATTTTAATATAAAAATTATATAATAAAACTTTAAAAATAACGTTAATAAATTAATATTATTTTTAAAATTCGTTAAAAATTATAAATATTAAATTTTTTTTTTTAATTTTATAAATTAAATAATAAAAATTTTTCTAATATTTATATAATAATATTTTTACTACTTTGAAATCTCGAGTAATTGAAAATTACTCGTTTAAATACGAAAACTTTTTTTAATTTAATTATTTTAGCGTTAGTATTATACTTATAATTAATCGTAACGTGATTTTATCGATTTTACAAGAATTTTAATATTGTAATTTTATAGAAATATATTTGAAATTACTAATTTAAAAGATAATTTAAATACGAAAACAATAAATTGTATATTTAATTAAAATATATTTTTTTATAAAACAAATTTTTACTATAATTAATAAAAATTAAAAGATTTAAATTGTAATATAAAAATTAATTCGTAATCGTATTACGATTTGATTTTAAAATTTCGAAGTAATTTTAATTCGATTTTACTTATTTTAAAATCGTTATAATTTAATATTTTAATATATTAATTTCTTAGTATTTTCTATATATTTATTATTTTTTTTTATTTTTTTTTATTTTTTTTTATCGATTTTTTTTCGCATTTTTTTAAATCGAAAAACTTTAAAATTATTATAATAAAATCGAGATTTGTATATTGTATTTATATTATTTAAAAATATTTAATTTATTTATTAAATAATTATAATTGTTTTAATCGTCGTATTATATTACAATTTTTTATTAATTTGTTTTTTGTGTTTTTAATATTGAATTTAAATTTTATTTTTTTTTATTATTTTTGTATTTTTATTTTTATTTATTTTTTTAATATAAAATTATTATTAAAGTAATTTGATTTTTATAATTTAATAATTATATATATTATTTTTATATTTCGATTGTAAATTATAAATAGATCTATTATTTAATTAATTATAATTAATAAATTTAAGAATATTTTTTATATATTTAATATTTTGTATAATATTTAAATTTTATATAATTTAATTATATTAAATCGATATTAAGTTTTTATAGTTTGATTTCGTTTTAAAAATTGTATTTAAAATATTTAATTTGTTTTATAAGAATTAAAATATTTGAATTAAATTCGAAAAACGAATTTTATATTATTAATTAATAAATAATCAAATTTGAAAACTTTAAATTTTAATAAATTAAATTTATTAATTTATAAAAACGAATAATTTAATTAGTAATTATAAAATATTAATAATTATATAAATAATAATTATTAAAATAATAATTTATTATAGTTTTTTATTATTATTGATTTTGTAAAATAATTTTTTAATTTTTTTAAAATATGTATTAAATGTTTTTATATAAATTAATTTTTAAAATATTTTATAGAGTTTTTTTACTATTTATTAATTTAAATATATTAATATAATACGTGGATTAATTGATTGATAAATTGTAAAAAAATAGTAATATTATTATAAAAATTAATTATTGTTTTTATTCGATTGTAATTATATAAAGAGATTATAAAAAATTTTTTTTTTTACGAGAATGTAATTGTTATAAATAGTAACGATAGAATTAGTATATTACTATTTATTATAATGAAAATATTTAATAGTAATTTTATTTTAATTAGTGTTTATATTAAATAATATTTTAAAAATTGTATTAATAAATATAAAATTAAAATTATCAAATTTCGATATAAATATTAATAAAATATTTATTATTATTTTGAATATTATTAGTATAAAATAATAAAATTGTATAAAATATAATTAATATTTGAAAAAAAAAAAAATTTTAAAAAAAAAAAAATAAAAAAAAAAATTAAAAAAAAAAAAAAAAAAAAAAAAAAATTTATTAATACGATTTTCGTATTTTTTCGCGTAAAAAGAATAGTATTTTAACGTTTTAAAAATAATATTAATATAAAATTTAAAATTAAAATAATATTATTTATAGAAAAAATATAATAAATTCGTTGTTATATCGATTTATTGAATGTTTATAAATAGTATAAATATAAAATTTAATTAAAATATAAAATATTTTATAAAGAAATAAAAAAAATATAAGTGAATATAATAGTTATAATAATAAAAATAATCGAGAAATTGAAAAAAAAAATTGATTGCGAATTTGAAATAAGAGAAAAAATAATAAGAGTTTTAATAAATGTATAAACGATAAAATTATAAAAAAATTACGAAAAAATAAATTTTAATCGTTTAAAAACTAATAAAAAAAAAGATTGTATATTGTTATTTTGTTGATTATTGTGTATTAAGTATTGATAATAGTAAAAAAAATATCGTATATTTATAAAATTTAAAAAAAAAAGTTTTAAGATTGTTATTAAAATATATTAAGAGTTTTAATAAATAATATTTTTAATGAATTGTAGTAAAATATATTTGAATATAAATAAAATAAAAAAAAGTAAAATTTTGTAAAAATTGAAAAAAGAAAAAAAAAAAAAAAATTAAAAAATTCGAATTAATTATATAAACGTTAATTTTAATATTTATTTTAATTTATTAATAAATAATATTTTATGTTTGATTATTATTATTGTTTTTGTGATTTTTATTTTTGATAAAGTAATTAGTATATAATAAGTAGTTTTTTGTAATTGTATAAAACGATTAATAAAATTATTAAAATCGTATTTCGTATAAAAAAAAAATAAATAATATTTGAAATAAATTCGATTATTTGTAAATAGTAATTATATGAATCATTTTTAGTTTTAATTAAAGAAAAATTTTTTAAGTTTACAATTTTTTATTTTTTAATCAAGTAAATTAAATTTTAAAAATTGTTAATTATAATTTTAAATATTTTATTTTTAATTATAAAAAGTTTTTGATTTTTTTTTTTGATCGAATAATAATACGATATTTAAATATACAATTTTTTGATTTATATAGTAATTAATATATATAATTAATATATAAATTATTAAAAAATATAAAAAATTTATATAAAAATAAAATATTTTCTCGTAATTAATTTTAAATTAATTTTATTAAAAATTGAACAAAAAATTTAATATTAAATTATTGTACGATTATTTAATAATTACTCGAAATATTAATAAATTATTATTAGTTTAAATTAAAAAAAAAAAAAATTGTTATAATATTAAATTTGTAAAATTAATAATAATAATAATAATAATAATAATAATAATAATAATAAAAATACATAAATTAAATAATAAAATAAATAAAATATAATTTAATATTTTATATTTTGTTTAAATTAATATAAATTAATATAAAAATTTTAATTATATTTAATTTATTAGATTTATTTTATTTAAAAAATAATTATATTATAAAATAATTAATAAAAATTATTACTTTTAATCGATTGATTTCAAAAGTAATTATTTTTAATCGATTGATTTTAAAAACGATTATTTCTAATTAATTAATTTTAAAATTTATTATTTTAAATAATTATTTTTTAAAAACGATTATTTTTAATCGATTGATAATTTCAAAAGTAATTGTTTTATGTAATTGTTTTTAAATTTTATATTACTAAGTATTTTATATTGATATAAATATTAATTTAATTATATAATTGTTTTAATTAATTTATTAATTTTTCAATTTATTTATAATAATTATACGTGGTTTTTAAACTTTTTATTTTAATTTCTTTTATTATTAAATTTATTTTTAAATTTTTTTTAAAGTTATATAATATTTGTTTTTAATATTAGTAATTTGAAAATATTATTTCCAATTATTTATCGTAAATTATAAATTGTTTTTATTATTAATTTTATTTTATTTTATTTTTTTCTCGTGATTTTTAATTTTATAATATAAATATTATTTTTTAATATTGATTGTAAAATAATACGAATTATAAATTTAAATAAAACGTTTTTAATTTAAATACGAAATATAAATATTATTAATATTAATTAATTTGAAAATGTTTATATTTATAAATATTATAAAATTAATAAAATTTTTTTTAAAAGTATTAATTTGTTTTATTAATAATAATTGTATACGAATATATATATTTTAATAGAAAAATAAACGTTAAATTTTTAATCGAGTTTAAAGTATATTATTTTGTCGAATAAAACGTATTTTTTCGTAGAAAAATAATTTAATTTTTTTATTTTGATAAATATTAAATTGTTTTTTTCGTTTGTTATTATAATTTGCAAATAATTTTTGAGTGAATTTCTTTTTCGATAGCGTGAATAATAATGTAATTATTGTTAATATTTTTATTACAAATAACGTATTATTTATATTTATATTTGTAATATTATTTATATTTACGTTTTCGTTTAATTCGATTTTCGTACAATTAATTTTTTTTTTTTTTTATTATTTAATTTTTTTATATATTTTCTTTATAAAAACATTTATTTTTTTATTATAATCGTATAAATATCTCGAAATTAAAATTTTGTTTTTGCGATTTAAATAATATTATAATTGATCAAAAAAAACTTTATTTGTTTAATACTAATAATTATAAACTTTTTATTATTAATTTTCGCGAAATTTTTTTTTTTTACCTAGGAATTTAAAATATATAATTTTCGTTTATTTTCTCAAATTACTTATTTTCGTAATTACAATCGTCGCAATATATATATTGAACGTTTTTTAATTTATTATATTTTTACTTACAATAAAATCTATTTAAAAATCGAAATTTTAATAAATTAAATTAATAAATTAAATTTTATATTTAATTTGATTATATTTATTTCAATTTTTAATATTGAAAATTTTTATTCAATTGATTAAAATTTAATTAAAATATTTAAAATTATATTTTTATTATAAATTTATTTAAAAATATAATTAAATTTATTATTATTAAAATTTTATTGTAAACGTTAATAAATAAATTTTGTAATAATTATTTATTTGTTATTAATTATAAAATCGATAATATTATTTAAATCGATTATAATATAAATAAAATTTTTTTAAAAATAATATTGAAAACGAAAATATCAAATATAAAAAAATTTGAATATTTAAAAAAAAAGAAATTGTATAATAATAAAATAAAAAAAAACGTAAATTAAAAATAAATAATTAATAAAATAAATATTACAATTAAATATTTAATTGTTTAATATTATATAAAATAATAAAATAATTAATTACGTTTTTATTTTTGTTTTTATTCGATTTAATAATTTAATTAAATAAAGTTTTATAATAATCGTTTATAATAATCGTTTATTGTTTAAAATAAACGATTTTAATAATATTTATTTTATTAAACTTTTTTTTTTTTTTTATTATTGTATTATTTTTTATTTTTTTATTATTTTCGTAATAAAATTATTTTATTTTTTGTATTTTAATTATTGTTTTTTTGAATTTTTATACTCGATTTTAAAACGTTTAAATTTTATTTTAAAAAATCGTATTAACAAAGTTTATAATTTATTTTAATATAAAATTATTTCGCATTTTCTAGTTTTATTAATTTTAGTAATCTTTTTTCTTTATATTAATTTTATATTTTATTATTTTCTATATTATTTTTATATTTCATTTTATATTTTATTTTATATTATTTTTATATTTTATATTTTTTATACTATTTTTATATTTTTTTATTTTTTTATTATTTTTATATTTTATTATTTTTTATATTATTTTTACAATTTATTATTTTTTATATTATTTTTATATATTTTTTTTTTTAATAATTTAATTAAATTTTAATAATAAAATTATATTAATTACAAAAAATTCGAATATTATACGTTTTAAACGTAAAAATTCGTTTTATTTAAAAAACAATATATTTAAATTTTAAAATAGAATATATAGTATTAATTATAATACTTTATTTATAATTATAAATATATTCAATATATTCGATTTTTTTTTTATTTGTAAATTTCTTGAAAAATTTTTTTTTTTTATTAATATATCGTTTTTTATCGAGTTTTAAATCAACGATTTTAATATTATTAAAAAATTAATATTCGTTATAATTTCAAATTTTTTTTTTGAGTAAAAATTATAACTTCGTATTAAAAAAACGATTAATTGTTTATTATATCGATTAAATAAAAATGAATAATTTTTTCTATTTTCGATTTAATATTAATTTAAAAAATAATATAAATTACGAATTAAAATTTTTTTTTTTTATTCGTTTTTTAAAAACGATATATTTAAATTAATTTACTCGTCGGTTTTTAAAATATTATTAGCGTATTATACAATATATTTAATTCTCGTAATTTATCGAAAATTAAATTTTTTTTTTGAAATTTTTTTTTACAAATAATAATTTTTCGTTGTAATTTCATTTTTTTTTCAAATATTTAAATTTTTAATATCGAGTCAAATAACTCTCGAATAATTACAACGATTTTCTCTAGTTTCAAAAATCAATTATTAATAAAATTTTACTAATTATTAATAGAAAATATATTTCAATTTATTTTATTTAAAATTTTTATTTTTACGTTATATTTTTTTAAAAAACGTATATTTCGATTTAATTTTTTTTAAATTTTTATTTTTTTCTTAAAGTGAATTTTATTTTTTTAATAAAATTAATTTAATATATTTTTATCAAAATTATTTTTCTATTTATTTTAATTTTTTTTATATTACTATTTTTTCAATTTAATTAATCGTTTTTATTTGATTTTATTTCTCGAAAAAATGTTTTATTATCTCAAATAAAAAAATTATAAAATATATTAAATTGAGAATTTTAATTTTCAAAGAATTGAAATATAAAATTCGATATTAATCAAATTATTAATACTAAAAAAAAAACAATATTTTAAACGAATTTCAACGTAAAAATTTCAAGAATAATAAAATAAAAAATAAAAATTTTTAAACAACTTATAACGATTAAAAAAAAAATATAAAAACATTATTAAATAAAATATACTTTTTTAAAAAATCGATATAATTATTAAATATTAATTATAAAATTTAAATTACAACGAATATTTAAAAATAATATTTATTAATATTTTAATTTTTTTATTTAAAAATCGTATTACGTTTTTTTTAGTAATAATATTAATATGATTATATTTAAATATTATATTAAAAAATTTTATTTCGCGCGAATTTTTTTATTAATATAATTATATATCATTTAATAATTTTTATATTTAATTTATAATAATTAAAAAACGTTAATATTTTACTATAAAATAAATATTAATAAAACGATTATTATTTATACGATTTATTATATTCAAAGAATTTTTAATTGAATATAATATTATATTTAAATTTATTTAAATAATTATTGTAAATAGTTTAAATTTAAAAATAAAAATATATTCGAAAACGATTTAAAAAATAATATTAAATATTTAATTAATTAAAAATTTTTTATCGAATATAATTTTTATTGTTTTTATTAAAAAAACAATTTTTTCGTTTTTATAAAATCGAAATTTGAAATTATTATTATTTTCGTTTTATTTGTTTTATTTGAGTAATAAAATAAAAAAATAAATTTATATTTCTATTTTTAAAAATAATTATATTTTTGTTATTTTTACGTCGTATTTTTTCGTTTAAAAGTTTTTAAATAATATATAATTTAAAAATTTTTATATTATTAAAATCAAAAATACTAAAAGAAAAAAAAAACAAAATCGTCGAAAAATTAATAATTTTTAAATTATAATTATTTTATTATTGTTTTAAAACGAGTTTAATATAGAATGATTACAAATTTCAAAGAATTTTATTATTATTAAAATAATTCGAATATGTTAAATTTTAATAAAATTTTATTATATTTTTATAAATAAATTTTTTTTTAATTTTTATTTTATAAATATTTGTTTAAATATTGAAAATATAATTTTTAAATCGTAGAAATATTATTTTGTTTTAAAAAATTAATTTAAAAATTAATTTTAAATACAAATTAATAAATAAAATAAAATGATTAAATTTAAAAAACAAAATATTATTATTATTAAAAAAATTATTTTTGAGATTATATTATTAATTGAAATATTTTTTTTTCGTTTTACGTTTAATAATATTTTTTTCGAAAAATTATTAATAAAAGTTTTTTAAAATTTTTATAATAAATTTTCGTGCGAATATAATTTAAAGAAAATAATAAAAATAGTAAATATTGTTATTAGTAATAATTAAAAATATCGAGTAAAAAAAAAAGCGAAAAAAAATATTTAGTAAAATAATATTGAATTATATTATTATTTTCGTTTTTATTTTTTGTTTTTAAATTTAATAAATTTAATAAATAGTAATAGCGATTTTTATTATATGAATAAATTTAAAAATTTTTGATTTTTTAAGAAAATAAAACAATTAAAAAAATTGTTATTCGAATAATAAAAAAAAAAAATATTAAAAGAAAATTTATAAAGTATATTTTCTGTTTTTATTTTTTCGTTAAAATATATTTTATATATTGTAAAGAAAGTAAAAGATGCTCGATTGTTTTCTAGGATTACAAAATGTCAAATCTTTTATATTCAGAAACAGATCACGTGCCAAACTAGTCCAATGCGGATCGACAATACTATTACTCAACTCTACTACAATATTTAATAAATTATATTTTTTTTTATTATATTAATAATAATTAATTAGATTTTTTTAGTATATAAAATATAAAATTAAAATCTCGAATCGTAATTTTATTTTCGTTATTAAAATTATAATATTTAAAAAAAAAAATAAAAAATTAAAAAGATTTTATATTGATTGTAATAATAAAAACTCGACGTATAAATAGTATATTGTTCGATTTATTATTGTTATTAATAATTGTTTATTTTGCGATTTTAATTTACTTGAAATAATTAATATTTATTATTTGAAAGTTGATTACAAGTTATTTACTATAAAATAAATTTATTATAAATATTGTTACTAAAAAAACAAAAACAAAATTACGTATTTTTAATTGTTGTACGACGTTAATTCGTTTATAAAACGTTAAATTATAACTTTGAATAAATTTCAAAAAATAATCGAATCGATAAATTAATAAAAAATCGATAAAACGATAAATACTCGAGATTTAAAAAATAAAAAGAAAAAAAAAAATTATAAATTTATTTATTAATTTGAATAATAATAATTTTCAAAGATTTATAAATAAAATTTTTTTGATAACAATATTAATATAATATTAAAAAAAGCGAATTTTAATTTTTTTATAATTATTTAAATTAATATTATTTTTTAAATTAGTATTATTTTTTAAATTAATATTATTTTTTAAATTAATATTATTTTTCAAATTGGTATTATTTTTCAAATTAATATTATTCGTAAAATAAACGTTTGTTTTAAAATATTAAAATATAAAATAATACGAATTTTAAAATCGATTAAAATAATTTTAATTGTTTTTATTAATTGTTTTATTTTTATTTGTTTATTTGAATTTTATTTTTCAATCGCTTTTTTTAATCGTTTTTTTCAATTGCTTTTTTCAATTACTTTTTTCAATTATTTTTTTCAATTACTTTTTTTAATTATTTTTTTTAATTATTTTTTTAATTACTTTTTTCAATCGCTTTTTTAATCGTTTTTTTAAATAGATTTTTTAAATTTTTATTTTTAATCGTTTAAAGAAATCGCTCAAAATAATCGATTTAAATATTTTTATTAATTTAATAATTTTTTAATTTGATTTTGTTATTTTATAAATTTTTTTTACTATTGAAAATAATCTCAAAATATTACAAAAAAAAAAAAAAAATTCAAATGTTTAAATATATTATTTATATATTTTATTATATACTATTTAATATTAACTCGAAAATTTTAATATTTTTTAAAAGTATTTTACTTTCAATATACAACTTATAATCATAAAAAACAAATATATAATTAATATTTCTATTATTAATACTATTATAAATTTCTTTATAATCTCGTAAATACTTTCTCGTTTAAATTGTAAAATTCTCGAAAAAAGAATTTTATTTTATATTAATTATTTTCAAATTTTTTATTTATTTAAATTGAATTTAATTCGTTATAATATCGAGATTCAATTCGATATTACAAAAAAAAAATTAATTCGAATAATTACATTTTTTTTTACGTTGTTTGAATTTATTAAAAAGAAAATCGCGATTAAATAAAAATCGTTTACTATTTTTAATAGTTTTATTATTTAAATTTTATATATTACAAATAGAAATTTTTTTTTTTTCGAGTAATTATATATATTATTCGTTTTATTATTTTACTTTTTTTTTTAATATTTAATTTGATTAATTATTTTGTATTAATTAATTTTATTTTAATTTTTATTTAAAAAATAAAAACAATATAGTTTTGAATATTATTTTTAATTATTATATTTTGTTTTATAATAATATTGTTTTTATTAATTAAAATAAACGTTATTTTATCGATTGTTTTTAAATAAATATATATAATATTAAAACGTTTAAAAATAATCTCGAGAATTGTAAAAAATTTTTTAAAGTATTTATATTATTATTAATAGTTTTTTAAATATTAACGTTATTTATAATGTATTTTTAAAATTAGAACTTTTGAGTATTTTTTTTTCGAAATTAAATATTAAAAATTTAATTATTTTATATAAGAAAATAAAATTTATTCGTATTATAATAATTTATTTACTAATTAAAAAATCGAATAAAAAGTATATTTTATTGTTTTTAAATTCAAATGATTATAAATTCAAAGAAATTATTTAAAACAAATAATTTAAATAAATAATTTAAATAAGTAATTAAAATAATTAATTAAAATAATTAATTAAAATAATCGATTAAAGAAATCGATTAAAAAAATCGATTAAAAAAATTGTTTAAATAAATCGATTAAAATAATCGATTAAAAAAATCAATTAAAAAAATCGTTCAAAAAAAAATAATCAATTAAAATAATAATTTAATCGATTTTTTGTTTTTAAAACTTGATACGTTTTATAAATATTTTCTATTTTATAAATATATTATATATTGTATTCAAAAAAAGTATTTAAAATATTAAAAACAATATTAATATAAATTTTTAATATTTTTTTAAATCGTTATAATATAAATTTTTAATATTTTTATAATATAAATTTTAAATATTTTTTCGAATTATTATAATATAATTAGAAAATATTTTTTTAAACTTTTATAATATTATTTTAAAATGTTTTTTGAAATAATTATAATATTGATTTCGAAAGTTTTTACAAATTAACGTATTTCGAATTTTTTTATTTAATATAAATTTAAAATAATTTTTCAAATTATTATATTCTAGTTTTTTTTGTTTGATATACGTTCAATATAATTATTCAATTTGTTATATTTCGAATTTTTTTACTCGATATAAATTTAAAATAATTTTCTAATTATTATATTTTCATTTTTTTTATTTAATATATATTCAATATAATTTTTCAATTTATCGTATTTCGAATTTTATTATTTAATATAATTTTAAAATTTTTTTAAAACGTTATATTTTAATTTTTTTTAATTAATATAATCGTTTAATATTTTTTTAATTTATTATATTTTAAATTTTTTATTTTAATAAAAATTCGAAATATTTTTCAAATTATTATTATTCGAATTTTTTTATTTTATATAAATTCGAAATATTTTTTAAATTATTATTTTTCGAATATTATAATTCGATTTAAGTTTAATATATTATTTTAATTTTTAATAATTTTTTAAATTTTTTTGATTTTTTTATAATAAATTTTAATTTGTTATTTTTTTGATTTTATTGTTATATATATTTAATTAAATTGAAATATATTACAATAATAATATATTAATATTATTTAAATATATTTTTAAAATAATAATAAATTTTAAAAAATAATCGTTAAAATAAATAAAATTTTAATAAAAATATTTTTTAAACAAATTTTTTATAATTATTCGTTTTATTTGATTAATTGATTTCAATTCGAAAAATTAATACTCGATTTAAATAATATATTATAAAATAAATTTTATAAAATTGAATTTTTTAATTAATAAAATAATTATTTCGTATAAAGTATTTAAATTTTTTTAATTTTTTCGTTCGATTTAAATATAATATTTTTCGTTTTATTATATGTATTTTTTTTTTTTAGATTTTTTTTACAATAAAATTATTTTGTAATATTTATTAAATAAAAAATTATTCTTATTGAATACGAAATACAAATATTGAAATATATTCTATTTTAAATATTTCGTATTATAATGAATTTTTAAAAGTTTTAAATTTTTATAATAGAACGATTTATTAATTTTTATTTTTTGTTTTATTTTTTATTACGAATTTATTTATAATTTTTATACGATAAAATTGTATTATAAATATAATTCGTTTTAAAGAAAATTAAAAATTATTATTATTATTGTTTTTTTTTGCGATTTTTACTATTTTTAATTTAATTTTAATTTATTGCGATTTAATATTTCGTAAAATTTTTTAATAATTGTAATTTTGTTTTTATAAATTTACAAATTCTAATCATTATAATTATTATTATTTTAAAATTGAAAATAATTCGATTGATTTTAATTTTTATTATTTAAATATTTTTTTATAAAAAATAACGAATAATATTTATATCGCTTTTTTTTTTTTTTTTATTTGATATTATTTTTTAGTTTTCGATTTCGATATTTAATTTATTTAAAAATTATTAATTCGAAAATTTTTTTTCGTTTTTCGAATATTTAATTATTACGTTTTTTTAATATTATATATATTTGTTATAAGATTAAAACGTATTAATATATTTTTAATTTTTATTATGTTTTTTTGTATTAAAAATATATTTATATTATTATTTAAGTAAATATTTGTATTAATTTTAATTAAATTTATAAAAGAATATTTATTTTAATCGTTTTTTTATATCGTTATATTTATTCGATTTTTATAAAATTGTAATTATTTTTTCATTTGAAATCGAATTTTTTTAATTAAATATAATTATATTAATATATAATACAAGTTTTTTATTATATTATTAATAAAAAATACGATTTTTAAAACGGATTTTTTAGTATTATTATATATTAAAATCGTTTATAGTATACGATTTTTTTTTTAAAATATGAAAAAATATTTTTATTTTTTATTTATATTATATTTTTTCGAATTTTAAAAAAATATATTAATATATTATTATTTATTTTATAAAAAATTGTATTTCAATTTCGTATATAATATTATTAAAATTTTTATAATTTTTATATTTATTATTTTATTTAATATATTAAATAATAAAATTGTATATTATTATTAATTTTCAATTTTCAATTTGTATTTATTAAAATCTATATTAATATAAAAGAATTTATTAATTACTTTTTTTATTATTTTATTTTTTAAATTATAAAATTTATTAAGTTTATAAATTTCGTAGTTTTTATAAATCGAGTAAAAAACGAATAATTTAATAAAATTTAATATTTGAATTATTATTTTAATATATACGATTACTCGAAAAAGAAATATTAAAAAATTTATATGTTTTAAATAATATTATTTTAAATTCGATAAAAATAATAATATTAAAAATATTTTTCTTTAAAAAGTTTTATATGCGATTTTTTATTTATTATTTAGTGATTTTAAAATCGAAAAAATAAATTAATTTTTTTTGTTTTTTATTTTTTGTTTATATTAATATTTGTTATTAATATAAACATTGTATAAATTGATATAATATTCGAATTTTAAAAAATTGTTTTCGATTTTTGTTATTTTTTAATTTTTTATTTAATTATTTTTTTTATTTTTTTAATTTTGATTTTAATTTTTTTATTTTATTGAAATTGAAATTGAATTATTTAAAAGTCGTATTAGTTTATTATTTCGATTTAAATTTTAATTTTAATTAATAAATATTAATTTGTAATTTCGATATTTTTTAATTTTTTTAATTCGATTTAATATATTGTAAAACGATTTTTAAATTTTTTTTATAAAAAAATAATATTAATTTAATGTAAATATACGTTTTTAAATTCGATTTAAAATTAAATAATTGTATTGTTATTAATATTTTTTTTCGTTTTATTTTTTTTTAATTAATAAAATTTTTTATTAATTGAATTAATTTTGATTTTAATTTTTTTTAAATTTAAATTGTTTAAATACGTTGTTTATTATAAAAATATTTAATTTTATTTAAAGTTTTTGAGAATTTATTGTTTTTTGTTTAAAAATTTTTATTTTCGATTAAAAAAATTATTTTTTGATTCGTAATCGTTTGATTGAATATACGATTTTAAATTGTATTATATTTTTTAATATATTTATAAAATTATAATATTTGAATTTTAGTAATAATTTTTATTATTTTTATTAATATAAATAATTTTTTTGATTAATACGAAAATATAAAATAATTATTTTTAATAATTATTATAAAATCGTTAAAATTCGTAAATTTTTTTTTTCGTATTAAATATATATATATTTTTATTTAATAAAAAAGTTTTGTAATATTTTTTATTATTATATTTAATTTTTATTTTAAATATATAATTTTTTAATATTTATTTTATTTTTATTTTTTTATAATAATTTTTTTTTATATTAAAAATTGTTTATTATTAAATAAAAATAAATATATTATTAATAAATTTTTATTTTTATTTTTATTGTAATATATTTAATTTTATTACTTTAAAAACTTTTTTCACTTTAAAAAACTCGTTTAATTTTAATAATAATTTTCGATTTTTGTTATTAATTTAATTTTTTTAATTTTAAATAAATTCGAAAACAAAATAATTTGTTTTATATTTTCGAGATTTGTAAAACGTTATATAATTTTTTAATATTTAATCGAATTATTTTTTAATTATTATTTTTTTAATATTTTTAATATAAATATATTTTTAATAATAATTGAAATTTTATTAAAAATAATAATTTTTTTAATTTTTTTATTATTACGTTTAATATTAATATAAAAAAATTCTAAAAAAATTTTATAGTATTTAATATTTTTAATAATTTGAATTAAATCGAATTCAATTTAATAAATATTATTATTAATTAATAATTTTAATTTAAATATATTTAATCGTTTGTAATAAAAAAAGAATTAATTTATTTTTTTCGAATTTTATATATAATATTTTATAAAATTGAAATATATTATTTAAAAAAATAAAAATATATATCGTTTAATATATTTTAAATATAAAATTTTAAAATTTTTTATTATTTTATATATTTTTTAAAAAGTTTTTTTTTTTTGATTATATTGAAAATTATTATTTGTTTTTTATAATATATATTTTACGAATATTAATATTATATAATTATTTAATATATATATTCGAGATATTATATTTTTATTTTAAATTTCGAGATTTATTTGTAATTTGAGTATATAAAATAAATATTATATTTGAAAATTTAATTTATTTTAATTGTCAATTTTTTTTTTTTTTTATTAAATTCGTGAAATATAATATTTTTATATTAAAAAATATTGTTTTATTAAAGATTGATTTATTTTTATTTGTTATTTTATTATTAGAAATTAATAAAATATTAATTATTATTTAATATTTTTTTCGTATTTTATTATTGTTTTTATAATAATATATTTGTTTAAATATTGTATATTTTTTTAAGTATATTATAATTTGATTTTTTTATTTCATTTTATATTAAAAACGTTTATTTATATTTCGATTTAATTGAACGTATATAAATATAACAATTTTTTATTTTTTATTATTTACGTTTATTATATTTATTTGTTTTAATAATAATCGTTATATTAAATTTTGTTTGTATTTTTTATAAGAAAAAAAAAAGTTTAATTATATTTAAATTATAAATAATTTGTTTGAAATTAATTATTTTTTAAATAGAAATATTTATTATTAATATTAGAATATTTTAATTATTTTATTTTAATATATTAAAAAAAATAATTTAAATATATTTGAATTTTTTGTTGTAATTAATACAATAATTTAATACGTAAAAAATTTAATTTTTCGATTTTTTGTATTATAATTTTGTTTTATAATTAAAGTTTTTTAATTAATATATAATAAAGTAAATAATAATAGTAATTTTATTTTCAAATTTTATATTGAATTTTATTGCGTTTTATTATATATATTTTTTTTTTTTTTTAGTATTAATAATAATTAATTAATTGTTTTTTAAAGTATTTCAAATACAAACAAAATTAATAAAATATTGAATTTCGTTTTTTATATAATCGAATTAATAAATTTTTGTATTTAAATTTATATTGTTAATAAATAATTAATATTTGATTTTAATTATTATATATAAAATCGAGTAAATAATATTATCGCGAAATAAAATATATATATTATCAAATTTCAAATTTTTTTGATTATTAAAAATAGATTAAATAATTAAATCGATAAATATAATAATAATTAATTAACGAATTATATTATTTCTTTTTTTAAATATTTAATTCGTATTATAAATTAATTTAAAAATATTTTTATTAATTATTTAATTTTTTTTATTCGTAGTATTATTAAATATAACGATTATTCGATTGTTATTATAAACGATTTCAAAGTTATAAAAAATGTATTTATTAAAAACTATTTTATAAACTTTATAAAAAAAAATAATTTATATAAAAATTGTATTAAAAATATAAAATCGATATTATTTTCAAAAAATAAAAAAAAAAAAAAAAATAAATAAATAGTTTTTTTTAAAATAAATTTTTTTTTAAATTAAAATACGTTTATTATTATTTTTTTTTATATTTTTTAATACAATTATTAATTGAGATTAAAATTAAACAATAATTTAACGCTAATTTTAATAGTAATTTAATATTTAATTATAAATATTAATCGTTTAATCAATTTTTAAAAGCGATTATAAATGATTTCAATTCGAGTAAATTTAATAATTTGAATAATTTTATTATATAAAATAACGTTGAATCAATTATTACGAAAAAAATAAACAATATTTCGTTTATTAATAGAAAGTCGAAAAAAAAAAAATTGACATTGAAAAAAAAAAAACGATTAATAATAAAAACGATTTTTAATAAAAATTTTTTTTAATTATTTTTTATATTATTATATTTAATTATATTTTTTTTTATTATTTTATATTATTTGATTATTTATAATTAATAATTTATTCGATTTTTTGTTTTATAAAATTAGTTTTTATTATAATTTAAAATATTAATATATTTATATATTTATTATAAATTGAATTAATTTTATTTTTTATTTAATATTAAAATTTTTATTTATTTTATTTAATGTATATTTTTTTTATTTATATAACGATTTATATTGAATTATTTTTTTTTCGATTCAAATTACTATTATAATTATTTTAAAAATTATTAATTTGTAAACTTATTACGTAAAATATACAAATTATTAATTATTTTTCGTTTTTATATTTTATTATTATTTTAAATATTTTTTCGATTTTTATTTTTTTTACTTTTTTTAAATTATTTTTTTATATTGTATTTAATAAATTTTTGTATATTTTTAAATTAATTGATTTTTTTATATATATATTAATATTATATAAATATGCAATTTTTTTATTGTATTACGATTTATTATATATTATTGTATTTTTTTATTTTTTTTATTTTAAAATTTATTTTTTCTTAAGTATTTTTTATAATTCGTATACGATTATTTTTTCGATTTTACGCGTATATAAAAATTTTTTTTTTTTTTTATTTTATTTTTATTTGTTTTGAATTTATTAGTGATTTTAATAAATTAAACGTTTTATTTTTATTGTAATAAACGATATTTGTATTTTGTATATTGTAAATGAAAAAACGATTTTATTAAATAGAAATTTTAATATTTATTTTTTAAATTTTATAAATATATTTTAAATTAATTAATATTTTTTTAATTTTTTAAATTAAATCTTTTTTTTAAAAAAAATATTATATAAAATTTACGTTTTTTGAATTGTATTTTTTTGTATATGATTAAATTCGCTAATAATTACGAAATTATTAATTCGATTATAAAATTGTTTTTTTATTATTATTATTATATTTTGAATTACAATTATTGTTTTTATTGATTTTTTCGTTTTTTTTTATTAATACGTAATATTAATTTATTGAATTTAATAATTTTAAATTGATTTTAGAAATTCGTTTTTAATTTAATAATAAATATTAATAATTTATTAAAGTTTAATTTTTGAATTTATTTTTATATTATATTTTTATTAATTTTTTTTTTTTTTTATTCGTCGATTGTATAAAATGTAATACGAGTTTCGATTTATATAATTATTTAAATTTTAATAATTACTATTTTTACGATAATTATAATTATTGTTTATATTAAAATCAAATAACGTTCGATATACAATATAATAAATATTTTTTTTTATATTTCGATATTTTATAAGATTTATAATTGATATATTTAAAAATCAATAAACGAAAATTTAATAATAAATATTTTTATTTTGAAATTAATTATTAATATTTTTTTATATATTTGTACGATTATATTTATATATTTTTAAAAAATATTGTTTTAAAAATAAATATTAAAATTAAATATTCGTTTTAATTTGATAAAAAAATATATAATATCGCGTATAATATAATTATTATATATTTTATTTAAAATGTATATATTGTTATTGAATTTATTAATTATTATACTATAAAAATTGAATAAATAAAAATCGTTAATTTCGTAATAATATTTATATTAATTATTTATAATTATAAAATAGTATTATAAACTTCGATATAATTTTATTTGAATTGAATTTGTTATAAAAAGTAATTAAATTGAAATTTATTAATAATAATTTCGATAATAATATTTTACGAATTTTTAGTAATAATTTTCAATCGATAATTAGTTTTTAACAATTGATATTATTATATTTAAAAAATTTTTAACGTTTAAAAATAATTATAATTATTATTATAATTGACTTTTTAAAATTATTATTTTATTCGTTTATAAATTCTAATTATTGTTTTTCGAACATAATAAAATCGATATTATTATTATTTAACGATTAAATTTTTTATAGAAAATATTTAAATTTTATACGAAAATTAATATTACAATTATAAAAAAATTTTATTCTTTGAACGTTCGTTAAATATTTGTAAAATTTCGAAGAATAAAATTTAATTTTAAACGTAATTCAAATATTGAACTTTTTATCGTTTTTTAATATAAAAACTAATATTTTAATAAATATAAAATCTTTATCGAAATTGAAATTTATAATATTTATTAATATTTATAATTGAATAATTTGTATAATTTAAAAACTTTATATAATAAAACGATTAATTAGTGAATTTAAATATATATTCAAAAAAAATAATAATATTATTACGATTTTTAAAAGTTTTTATAAAGTGTTTATTGCGTTAATATTAATTTTAATATTGTTATTATTATAATTTGTAATTCTTCGATTTTTTTATTATTAATTAATATTTTAATTATTATATTTAATTTTTGATTTTTGATTTTTATTTTAAATAATAGTAGTTTTTATTTTGATCGTTATATATTAATAAATCGAATTAATAATTAACGTTTAATATTAGTAAAAAATAATAATAAATTTGATATTAAATTTTAATTTAATTATAAATATAAATTGAAAATAAATATAATAAATTTTTAAGAAATTAATTTTTAAAATTATTTGATTTATAGAATTATTTTATTAATATTTAATAATTTCAAGAAACGATATTTATATATGTATTTATTAATTTTTTTTATTTTTATTTTTTTTTTGTAAATATTCGTATTACTATAAATTATTTATTTATAGTATTCAATATTACGATTTTTGTTTTGTTTTATATACTTGATTCGATTTACAAAAATCGATTTTTATATTATTTATTTTTTTAATTTTATCGCTTTTTTTCAAATTTTTTCTCGTTATATATTATTAATTTTTTTTTTTTTATATACAAATTCTATTACTCGTATATATTTAAAATAAGATTAATTCGTATTTTTAATCGTTTTATTTTATAATTATATTCAATCAAATTATAATTCGAATTAATTTATATTATTTATATTTTTAAATTTTTCGTTTTATATTAAATTGTACTTTGAATCGTACTTTTAAAACTTTATATATAAATACAATTTCTTTCGCGATTCGATATTGTAATTATTCGAATTTTAATTCGTATTAATTTAAAATTAAATTTAATATATTCGATTTATTTTTTTTTTATATTTAATTAAATATTTTTTCGTATTTGAATTTGTTTAAATTTTTATTTTTTTATTGAAACTTATTACACTTTATTTATTATTCGATTATTTAATATAATTTTAAATTGATTTTTTTATTTTGAAATTGTTTTATATTTTTATTTACATATTATTATTATTTTAATAATTATATAAAACTTACGATTTTTTTATTAATAATTACTATTATTTTCATTGTTTATTTTTATTTATATTATTATTTTTCAATTTCGTATTTATTTGTTATATAATATTGTACGTATTTCAATTCGATAAATACGTACGATAAAAATAATTACAACGAAAAAAAAAAATCATTAAAATTATTTTAAATAAAAACGATATAAATTAACAAATTAAAATTTTTCTTTTTAAATATTTTTATAATATCGACGAATTTTTAATTGTTATCAATAATTTATAGTTTTTAAAACTCAATAATATTTTATTAATCGATTTTTAAATTTTTATACAAATATAAACGAAATAATATATTTATTGTAATTATTAATTATTTAATATAAAGTTTAATAAATAATATTATAATAAAAAAAAATATAATAATTTCAAATCTATTATTTTATTTACTTTATTTTAAATAATAATTTTTAAATCAATTAAACGATATTCGATTTTACGTTTAATATATTAATAATTTTTTATTTTTATTTTTTATTAATTATTATAATAATAATACAAGTTTTAAAAAATTTAATTTATTTGACGTAAATTATATATTGTTAAACGTTATTATTTTAAATCGTACATATTATTGATTTATTTTTTTCGATTATTTAAAATATTAAAATTTTATTAAATAATTTATTTATAATAAATCGATAAAAAGTAAAAAAATTCGTATTATAAATAATTAAAATTTAAAGATTTTAAAAAAAAATTTATTTAAATAAATTTATTCAAAATAAGAATTTTATAATAAAGTTTTTTTGTATTATATATAATATTATTAATCGTAAGAATTTTTAATTAGTATTAATTAAAACTAATAAATAATTATAAGTATATATTAAAAAATAAAAAAATAAAAACGCTAAATAATAATCGAATTATAAGAATAATAAAAAAATTGTATTAAAAATAGAAATATTGAATTTATAAATACAAAAAAATAATTAAAATAAAAAATTTATTATTGTTTACGATTTTAATTACGTTTTTTGATTATAAAAACGAATTATATAAATAAAATATATTAATTTTCATTGATTAATTATTGTTTAATTTTTTTTAAATTGATTTGTTTTTATATTTATATTGTTATTATTATTAATATATGAAATATTATAATATTTTACGATATTTTTTTAGTTTATTAAATATACGAAGTAAAATTTAAATAATTTTATTTATATAATAATCGAAAAAAAAAAAAATTTTTTGATATAATAAATAAAATATTAATTATTATATGAAAAACGTTTTTATTTATTAGAAAAAATTACGAATAAGTATTTAATTAATATAATATCGAAAATTAAAAAAAAAAAAACTTTAATATATTTATATTGAAAAAATTTAATAAATTTTTAAATATTTTTATATTGATTTTAATTAAAATATATTAATTACTTTCGATTTTAACGAAACGAAAAAACGATTTAAAAGTGTAATATTATTTAATTTTATAGATTTGAAATTTTAATCGTTAAAAAAAATAATAAACATTTTCGTTTTTAATTGTTTATATAAAAAATTTATACTATTTTTTATTATAATTTGTAATTCAAAGTAATTTGAGATCGTCGTTATTATTAATAATAAAAATAATACAATTTTTAATTATTTTATAAAAATTTATTATATTTTTTATATTTAATTTCTCGTTTTTATTACTTTTATAAAAAAATATTTCAATCGAATAATATATTATATTGAAATTATTAAATTTTAAAAGTGTAATTTATTTCATATATATTTTATTATTAAAAATTTTTTTTTTTGTATTTTATTAAATTGTATATATTTTTATTATATATTCATTTAATTGATTAATATTTTTTTTTTATAATTGTATTTAAAAATCGATAAAATAAATATTGATTAAATTACTTTGAAATATTTATTAAATAAAAAAAAAATTTAAAATTTTATAAAATTATTAAACGATATATAATATATTTAAAGAATTATTTTAAATAAAAATTTAATAAATTATAATTTTATTATAATAATACGAAAAAATACGATCAATATATTTATAATTTTTTTTTAGTTTTTATAAAAATATATTTTTAATAGATTATAAAAAACGATCGATAGATTTTGTTTTATATTTTAATTTTATTGAGATTTATAAATTATTATTTAAATATTAATTTGTATTTTAATTTTAACGTTATATTATATTTATTTAAATATTTTTACAAAAGATTAAATATTATTAAATATATTATTTTTAATAAAATAAATAATAATATTTCGAAATTCGATAATTTTTAATTAATTCGATAGTTTTTATTTAGTAAAATTATTTGAAAGATTATAAATTTTTATATCGCGTATTATATATTAATAATTTATTTTATTAATTTATATTTAAAAAATAAACAATTAAAATAAATATTTTATTAAAAAGAAATTTTCAATATTATAAAATTAATTGTTTATTTTAATCGATTACGAGAAATAATATTCGATTAATTTATTATTTTCGATTTTTATATTATATTTTTTTTATATTTTTATTATTAATAAATATTGTAAAAATTTAAAAAATAAAAAATAATAAATTGAAATCTAAAATAGAAAAATCGTTTAATCGTTTGTAATTATTAAAAAAAAAAATTCAATTATTATTTATTTTTATTTTTATAATATTAATAGTAAAAAATTGTATTATTTTAAATATTTATTTTTACAATTCTTAATTAAATCGTTCGTAGAATTTCGTACAATCGATAAAATAATTTATTTTTCTTATTAAATTATATATAAAAATTGAAATTTATTTTAAAATAATAAAAAAAATATTTTTCGTTATACAAAAAACAATAAATTAAAATGATTTATTTGTGTAATTATATTTTTTATTTGTAAAAACAATAGTAATATTTAATTGTATTTTTTTAAATATTTGAAATTTGTTTATTTACGAATTTATAATAGATTATATTAATATAAATTATAAAGATTAAAAGAAACGCACTTTTTTTAATATTAATTATTATTTAAAATTTTATAACTCGAGTTTTATAAAAATCAAATTTTTAAATATAAAAAAAAATATTTTTGAATTTGTTATTATTTTTTATTTTTTTTTAATTCGATAAAACTTTTTACAACGAGAAATCAATAATTATAAACAAGTTTTTAATAATAAACAATAGAAAGTTTATTAATAATTGTAAAAAAAAAATGAAAATAATAATAAATTAATAAAATATATATTTATTGAAAAAAAAATTAATCGAAATAAAAATTTTATTATAAATATATTAATTTTTAAATATAAATTTTAAAAAAAAAATTATTATTATTATTAAAATAATAAAATTGTTTATAGTATATTATAATTAAAAAATAATAATATATTTATTAATCAAATTATAATAATTTATAAATATCGATTTTTTTTTATTAATTATTATATTGAATTAATATAAATTATTAAATTTATTATTTGAAAAAAAATATTAATAATTTATAAAATCAATATTAAAATTATAAATATTTAATTAAAAGTTTTTATAAATAATAATAATTTGTTTAAAAAGATTTTATTTATTAAAATTAGAAATTTCAAATAAATCGCTCTCGTAATTAAATATAATAATATTCAAAATATTATTTAAATTTTTATTATTATTTTTGTTATTTAAAAGTTTTTTCGTTTGTTTTTTTTTATATTAATTGATACGAAATACTAAAAATATAAAATAATATAATTATATTAATAATATTCGAAAAAATAAAAAATAAAAAATTATTATTAAATTGTAATATATTAAAAGTACTAAAAATCTCGAAACAATACTCGAATTTCTTTTTTTTTAAAAGTATTTTTTAAATCAATTGTTTGTATTAAACGAAGTTTTTTTTTTATATTAAATAAATACGTAAATAAAATTAATATTATTATATTTAATTAATTATATACATTTGAAAAAACGTATTATAAATTCGATTTTATTAAAAAAAAAAAAAAAATATTTAATATTTATATTACGATTTTAAAAAAATTTTTATTTAGATTGTACGATTTTAAAATACTATTAAATTAATTCAAATTAAAAAAAAATTGTATTTGTATTATTATACGAAATTTAAATTTAAAAAAGTAATTAATAAAAAATATTAAAATTATTATTCGAAATTTGTAAAAATATTTTATTGTCGTATAAATTTTAAATAAAAACGATTACGAGATTTCGAATAATAAAATAGTTTTTTTGAGAATTATTTTCGAATTTAATTCAAATAATTTTAATTGAATTGTATAACGATTTTAATTTCTATTAAAACTAGTTTATATTACGATTTTTAATTCTTATTAAAATTTAATATTGAATCGAGTAATTTTCGATTTTAGAATTAAAGTCTTTACATATAAACAATTGTATACAATTTTAATGAAAATTAAAAATCGTTTTAATAGATTAATTTTTTATAATAAAAATAATTTTGAATACGAAATAATTAATATCGTTATATAACGATTTTTAACAAATTTGAAAAAAGTAATAAAAATAGTAAATAATATTTTATAAAATAAATATTTTATTATAATATTAAAAAAACGAAAAAGAAAAAAATAAATTGATCAATTTTAAATTAATATTAATTTAAAATATTTCGATTTATTTATTATATTAAAATATATAAATTTAAAAATAATTGTTTAAAACAATCGATTTAATTAAATATAATTATTTTTATTATTTGATTAAAAATAATCGATTTTAAAATTAGTCGATTAAAAGTAATCGTTTTTATTAATTAATTAAAAACAATTGATTTTAAAATCAATCGATTAAAATAATTAATTAAAAATAATCGATTTTAAAATTAATCAATTAAAAACAATTACTCTTAAAATCAATCGATTAAAAATAATTGTTTTTATTAATCACTTTATAATAATTATTTTATTATAATTTATAAATTAATAATTTGTATATTTATTAAATTTTAAATTTTATTTTTTTATTTATTATTATAATTATATTTAATTTTACAATATAATTATTTATATTTGTAATTTTATTATTAATTATTATTTTTTATTTTATTAATATTTATTTACTCTTTTTTTATTTTAATAATATATTTCTATTTTTTAAATAAATTATTTTTATTTTTTTTATATTAATTTTTTTTTTTAAATAAATAAAATTACAATTTAAAAATTTGTTTTATATTGTTATTTTTAATATATTATTATATTCGAATTTTATTAACAAGTATTATTATTATATTACAATTGATTTTAAACAAAATATAATTAATTTTACGAAAATTTTTAATAATTATTTGTATTTCTACGATTAATTGAAATAATATACGAGTTTTTTTTTTTTTAATTAACGATTATATTTTTGCGATTAATATATTAATTTTTATAACGAGATTAAAAAATTTGATTTTTAATTTGTTTATTATTTTGAAAAAATAAATAATTTTTAAAAATAATTTTTGTATTAATTTTAAAAAATTTAATAATATCGTTTTTAAATTGTATTTATAAAATTATTTATTAATAATAAATATTGAAATAATAACGTTATTAATCGATTTATTTAATATATAAATTAAATTTGTTTTAATTGTATTTACAATATTAAAATTTATTAAATTGTATTTAATATTTATTTGTATATATATTTTTTATAATATTATTAATTTTAATATATTTAATAAAAAGATTTTTTTTTGATCGTATAAAACGTATATAATAATATTTATATATATTTTGTTTATTACGCGATTATTATTATAATTGGATTTTTTTTTAATATTTTACGTATAAATAATATAAAAACGTTAAAACGAATTTGTATTTTAATAAAGTTTTTTTGTATATATAATTAAAATATATATTATATTATAAAATTTTAATTTATTAATTTTATAAGAATTTTAAAATAAAAAATATAATTAATAAATTGAATTTTTTTTTATTTTTTTGAATAAGTAATTAATAATATTTCGATGTACATATATAAATATAATTTATTTTGTTTTAAATATTTTATTTTGATAATAAAAATAATATCGATTTTTGATTTATAATAAATTTATTTATTTTTTTGATTTTGAATATATTTGATTTTTAATTTACGATAAATTTATTTGTTTTTTCGATTTTGGATTTATTTAGTAATATAATAAGATTTCGATTAAATAAAATTAAATATTGATTTTTAATAATTAAAAAATTTAATATTGAGATTAAAAAATACGAATTTAAATAAATTATTTAAAAAAAAAAAAAAATACAAATAAACGTAAAAAGTAAATAAAACAAATAATCGATTTTTTAGATTATAGTTTTAATATATTATAATTTTAATTTTGATATTAATTTTTTTCGATTTAAAATTTAATATTAATATTTTACTATAAATTTGTAAAAATTTTTTAATTGTTTTTACGATTTTTTCAATTAAATTTTATTTCGATAATTTTTTTTAATTTTTTATTTCGATTTTAATATTTTTATTTTTATTTGTAATCGTTTTTATTTAATTTTAATTAAAATAATAAATTTAAATAAAATATTAAAAAAAAAAAATTATAAATTTTTAAAACGAAATAATATTAAAATTATTATTTCGATTATATTTATACGATTTATTAAAAAATTACAATTTACAATTTATAATTTTTAAAAAATAGTATTTTTTTTAATGAATGTAAATTATTTATAGTTAACAAATTTTAAATCAAATTTATTATAAAAAAAATATATATATAAATAATAAATAATTTGAATTCAATTTAAATAAATTTAAAAGTTTTAAATATAATTTGAAATCTCGTTTTTCAAATATAATTCAAATTTTATTAAAATATATAAAATATTAATTATTTTTTTTTGTAATTGTTATATTATTTACTTTTAAATTTATTATTAAATTATTTAATAATTCGATTAATATTTCGAATTATAAATTTTAATTTTGTATTATTTAAATCGTTATTAAATTAATATTAATTTTTTGCGATTTTAATAAATTGTTTTTAAATTTGTAATTGATTGAAATTAGTATTTCTATATACGATCTTAAAAATTAAAACGTAAATATTTGTATTCGATTTCATTTTTTTTACGATTACAATAATATATTTGTAATTAATACGATTGTTATTAATATTATTTTATTTGAAAATACTAATTTTTTATTGTCGTTATAAGATTTTTCATTTATTGAATTTTTTAATATTATTCAATTTTTTGTTATTATAGAATACAAAGTTATTTTTTCTTATTATTATAATTCAAATAAGTTTTTTATTAATTTTAATAAAAACGAGTAATTTTATTCTAATAATAATAATATAATTTTAAATAATTTATTCGATAGATTTTTATTATTCGAAAAACAATATAATAATATTAATAAAAATTTTAATATTAAAATTTCAATAGATTTTTTTTAGATTTTAAATAATTAAATCGATAAAAATTATTTTTATTAACAATTGAAAATTTCGTAAATCGATCGTAATAAACGCGAATTTATCGATAATATTATTACGAATAAATAAATATATAACAATTTAAATTTTTTAAATTATTATTTATTTTTCGTTTTTATTTCGATTTTTAATATATATTTTATTTTCGCGTATTACTATAAATAATCGAAAACGATTTATAAAAAACTTATTTTAAAATATTAATAATATAATTTGAAAATAAAATTTAAAAAAGTTTTTAAAATTATTTAAATTGCGTAAAAATAAAATTATTAAATTTATATTATCGAAATTGAATATATTGATAATAAATACAATGAGAAATATATTATTAGTAATTAAAATTTCGAGTAATTTTGTACAAATTATTATAATAGAAATAAAAAATTGAAAAAATATATTATTTTAAATAATTTCTCGAGTAACGTTTATATTAATTGTATTTTAATTCAAACGACGAAATATTTTTTGTATTTTTTCGAAAGTAAAATTTATTTTGATTTTTAGTAATTCGTTTATATTAATAGTAATTGTAATAATATTTAAAAATATTATTAAAAGTTTTAAAATGTTTTGATTTGTTAAATAGCGTTTTTATAAAAGTATAAAAAAAAAAAAATAAGTTTTCAAATATATAATTTTAGAAATTGCGAATTATTAAATTATAAAAATAATATTTCAAATAAATAAAAACGCTTTAAAAATTAATTTGACGATAAAATTCGTTATTATTAATTATATTAATACTAAAAAAAATTAAATTATTATAGTATTAATTTTTTCGCGTTTTTACTTTGTTTGAAATTATTTTATTTAAAAGTTTTTTATTGATTTTATTAATTTTTCGTTTTTTTTTCGTTTTAAATTTATTATTGATTTTATTTCTCGATATAATTCTAATATTATTATTATAAAACGTTTTTTAAGATTTTTAAATCGACGTATTTTTAATAGTTTTATAATTCGCGTATTTTTTTTCAATAAATTATTATTTTAAAAATTTGAAAAAAAATATTAAAATAATAAAAATTTAATTATTAAAAATAAATTAAAAAAAATATTTATTTTAAAAACTAATAATATATTGTATTAATTTTTTTTAATTATAAGAAATAATTTTAATAAAAAAAATAATATAAATTTATTTTATATAATAATAATTTGTTTTTTTTAAAATTATTTTAATAGTTTATAATTTTATTATAAAAATTGTATATAGTAAATTTTATATATTCATTTTATTATAAAACGAATATATTAAATATTTGAAATTATATTAATATATTTTTTCGAAGTAATTGTTTTTATTATTTCTTATAAATCGTATTTTAAATTTTTAAAACGAACGTTTTCGATTCAATAATTATTTGTTTTAAATTTAATTTTATTATTTTTTTTAATAAATATATTATTATATTTATATATTTTTATTAAAATTTTTAATTTGTTTATAAATTTATTTTGTTTTCTTTTTTCTTTTTATAATAAATTCAAAGTATTTAAAATTTATTATATTTTTATTAAAGATTATAATTGTAATTTAAACGCTTTAAATTTTATCGTTTTAATAAAATTTTAATATTTGTTTTTACGTTTTTTTACGATAATTGGAAAAAAGTAATAAGAATTTCGAAATTGTACTTTTGTAGTTTCGAAGTAAAAAATAACTTGAAATATATTATTATTATTTTCGAGGTAATAAGTTTTTTTAAAGTTGTATTTAATTCTAGAAATATTTTAAGAGTTTATATACTAATTATCGATATAATAAAAAATAATTTCGATATTTATTTTAATATACGTATTACATTTTTTTCTTTATTACTTTCGATATTTATTTAATAATAAATAATAATTCGATTAATATTTTATTTAATCAATTTTATTCGACGTAAGAAATTAAATTATAAAAAAATTCGTTTAAAAAAAAAATTACAATAAACGATTTAAACTATTTATTAATTTGATTCGTTTTTCTAAAAAAAAAAAAATAATATATTTGATAAAGTATACAAATATTATTTGTAAATTAAATTTAAATTTGAATATTTTAATAGAAATAAAAAAAAATATATAATTATTTTATAATAATATTTTATTCGATATAGTTTATTATATAATCGAATCGATTCAATATTTACGTTGTATTCAAATAAAAAGCGCGAAATACTATAAAGATTTTAATAAAATATAATATAAATTTTTTTTAAATTTTTTTTTTTTTTTTTTTTTTTACGTTATTTTTATCGTTTTTTTTTATTCGAATTTTAAAATAATTTATATTTAAAAACTTTTTTTTTTTTTTATTATAATATTTATTAATTTATTAAATTTTTTATAATTTTTTACGTTTATATAATTAATAAAAAATTATAATATCGATCTAAACGCCGATTGGTCAAGTCAGAAAGTTGCTGCTGGGGATGGGGTACTTTATCAGGATATTACGTTTAAGGATTGGAGGGGGACGTGTTCGAATGGATTGCAGAGGGGGCCGGTGCAGGTGCTTTGTCCGGATAAGGTTCCTTGTATGGGGATTGTGGTTGAGGGGTTTGAGGTTTGGACTAAGAGTGAGAGCAGCGTGATCTAGAAATGTGAGTTTGAGGTGATCGGGGATAAGAGAATGTGCTGATGGCGAACAGGTCAGAATGCGTATGGAAGTGGTGCGTGTTTGAAAGCTGGGAGCGGATCTGGTTATGCTGTCGTTACCTCGACGATCAGTACCGCGCCGTGCGTTCTTCAAAAAAAAAAAAAAAAAAAAAAAAAAAAAAAAAAAAAAATTAAATTTAAGAGATGCATAGAAACTGACCCAAGCAGGTCCGGATATGCATCAGCTCCCAAGATGCCGAATGATCTAACAGTTAGCTTTGCATTGACAGCAAGCATTCCTATCCCGGCCATTCCAACGACGTTCTTTCCTGGTGCGGCCCCAGCGAGCAAGTTGCTCGGCGGATAAGATGCAAAACCAGAAACTAGAAAAGCCTGTCGAATGTCCCTGGCAACGAAGGACAATGGAAAGGGAGGAAGAAGTTTGGGTCTTCTTCTGTAAGTATGCCTTAGCGTGAGTTGTACATATCTAGAATATACATATCCATTGGCAGGTAAAAATGGTGGACTATGCCCAGTTGGGAAGGACGCGAATCCCCAGGATCAATTTAAAGCCTTGGCCGCGGAAAGGGTACATCCTTCCGGGCTTTCGCTCTCTCCATTCCCTCGATCCACAACCTATTGTCCTTGGTCCTATTTGGCAAAGGCAGGAAATTGAGAAATGGGGCTGTGTGGTACATTTCGGTCTGGATATCTGCTCAGCCGTCAGCTTGTCCTAAATTTCTTTCTCTCTATTCCAAACTTACCCGCTAAAATCTCCCCACTCAATGGCTCCATATACAGGAATCTCAAAACATGTCTCAGTGTAGCAAGTGCATCATTCCTCGTTATCATTCCCGACAAATCCACGAATTTCTTTGCGCGCTTTTGTCGTATATCTTGATACTTGAGTAGAGTTTCTTGCAGGTCCGGAAGAGGAACTTTCTCAATCTCATCTCTCGACTTTAGCAAATCAAGCAGAACATTCGTCAACACCGCCGCACTCTCGATAGCCTGATTACCGCCCTGCCCCAAATTCGGCGTCATCTTATGAATCGCATCTCCCAAACAAACCACCCTCCCAAAAGTCCAATGCTCATGGTTCGCCTCCTCCAACGCAAAATAACTCAAACTCTTCGTCTCCTTCATCAGATCCCCAAGCGTCACTTCTCCAGTGACTTTAAAGTCTCTGGATTCTTCGATCTGGGAGTGAAGTTGGGATTTGGTGAAGCGCGGGATGTTGGAGACGCCGATGTATTTTTGTGGCATTTTGGAGAAGAAGAAGAAGAGGGGGAGGCCGTGATGCCCGACGAGGAGGAGACTGGAGTGGTCGATGTCGGTGGAGGTGTGACTGTCGCCGGGGTGCAGCGAGGGCATGTTTTGAGAGATGCCGAAGAAGCAGTTGTATTCTGCTGTTATGCCTTAATGATTGTTAGCTTGTGTGTTTGTTGTTAGCATAAGGGAGGTACGCTTTTCGTCCTCATCCATCAGTCCTGGTGAGCCCGTCTTCTTTGCATATCGTTGCATCTCTTCCCTCACCCGACTATGAATGCCATCCGCTCCAATCACAAACTCACCAGTGAACTCAGTTCCATCCTGGCATTTGACAGTGACTGAATCACTGTTGTGCTGAATAGAGCTGACTTTCTTGCTCAACCGAATCTTGGACTTGTCCATCAGCTGGCCGTACATGGATCTCAGAAATTGCATCCGTTCACAAATACCACAGATATATCCCAACCTATTCTTTGGTCAAATTGTGTACTCAAACTTGATCTCGGAACACTTACCTTTCCTCAACGAGCTTTGGCCATTCATTGCTCGTGACCAATCTTCCGTCTGACCTCCTGATGAAGGATTTGGCCATCGGTGTCATGATTGTGTTTCTTAACTCTTCATAAAGTCCCATTTGATCCAAAATTCTCGCTCCATTCGGCATAATGACGATCGATGCCCCGAGCTGAGGCGAGATGGTATCGCGTGCTTCGAGGAGTACATAATCGATGCCAGCTCTCTCGAACATATGGGCTAGAGTCAGTCCTGCTACTGAACCACCAACTATGATGGCCTTGAAATTGCGTGCCATAGTGAAGCAAATGTATACAAAAGAGACAGTAGGAGAGGGTAAGGAATTTAGATAGAATGGTTGAGATAAGATGAGGTGAGTTTTGTGATGTAGGATTGAGTTCGCTTAACGCCAAGATGTCAGCCTGGATGACAGGGGTACTAAAATCTCACCAGACGGCAAAGCAAAGCAAAAATTACTTATACGCTATATTTCGTACTTACCGGGGCCCGTCAACTCATATCCCGAGGCCACTCGTGAACGTTCAGGGGTAAGGAGGGGCATTGATTGGTTGTTTCGAGGACCCTGCGAGATGCTGATTGTATAATTCTGATTTGAAGACTCGGTTTAATGACCAGAAGGGGAAGCTGAGTTTCGTCAGAAGAGGCAAACATATGAAGTTGGTCGAAAGGTGTCTAGTCGCTAGTGTGGCATACGAATGGATCTAATCTAGCTTGGTTGAATTGCATATCCAGGGGACTACTTTCAAGAGAAAACTCAACGTTTCTTTGAACTTTCACAACTTTCACCATCTTGAGCAAGATTAGGCAGTCTTTGATTGTTGAAAGTTTTCTGAGGATCACTTGCCACATTCAAATTGGAGAAGCCGTGAAATGAGCAGAACGGACTCTTCTCTCTGTTAGAGAAGGAGATAATCGAGATTGGAGAACGATCGATCGAAGCAGAGTGCAATAACAAAATGATTGTTGTAAACCATGGATGAAGCTCCTGGTGGAAAATCCTGGTAATCGAGTGCCGTCTTGACTCCTTCAACTTCAATGGCTTGGAAACGAAGACATACCACCCAGAACTCGTACTCCAGGCTAGTCCTGTCTATAAGCCATCATTTCCTGCGGGGTCCCGCTCCCGCTTTCGTGCATTCCGTTGGCCCGCTCATCCTGCTCCAGGTCCTCAATCGTTTTCTTCAGCTGCTGAATGGAGTCGATCGTATCAATGAATGTTTTTCTCACGATAGGCGGGTAGTTTCTATTGGCTTGTTGCCTAGGTGCTCCCTGTAGCTGATGATATTCCGGGGATCTATGAAGGATTGGAATCTTGGTGTTTGGGAGAATTGTCTGGGCTGTTGGGCTCTATTGTGCATGCATTGCGTAAGCGCGAGGGGTCCTGGTTGCATTTCTGAATGAGACAGGAGAGCTCGATGGGCGAGTGTGAGGGGTGCAGTTGAAGACCCCATCTTGAATTAATATGCGTTCGGCGTGTATCTTCCGAAGGGTATGTTTTCACATCCTTTTCGACCGAAGTTTCGAAGTCCGGGGGCAGAAGAGGAGATTGAGAGATCTGAGATGTTGATGGCCGTATTCGCTTCAACAGTGTTAGGGAGAGGAATATGGGAAATCTTTTGCAGAGGCTTCAATTTCCTCTTTGAAAAGTCCACTTGTATATCAATTCTTACAGTATGTCGTGGTCTGTCACGTTACTTATTAATTGAAACATGTGTTTGGAGCTCAATCTACGAGTAAATCCTTGATTGCTTTGAGCCGGCTTACGTGATTTCACCCAAGGGGGAATGAAAAGAGAAGGTAATGTAGCATGGTGGAGATGAATTCGTCCTAAATCTTACACATCAAACCTATGACTAATGTTTTGCACCCACGACGTACTCTAAATCTCTCTTCAACACTGCCCTCCTCTCCATTGTCATCAAGTGTCCTTCGCCAAGAACTCTCGTGAGGTTTCGCTCAATGCCCCAAGCTTGTCCCGACGCCTCAAGTCGTGAGGCTTCATCGCATGCCATCATACCGGAGACATCGAGAGCTCTCTACTACAACTTCCCAATCTCAACCTCCTTGCCCCCGAACAGCCATTTCAAAACATATCAAGCCCCACCTGACTTAACAAAAGCGTCAGGACAGCACCAGTGAACGCCCATCTAGTACTGTTCTCACTACCGTCCTTGCTTACTCCTCGGCTCTGTTGATCCTTCTCCATCACATCCATACCCTTTTTCATGGCGGCCGCACCCTCGATCAGATTTATAGAGAATGTTCTTAAGAAAAGCGAATCTGGGAGGGGCTTCTTGGCCAAGCGATCCGTCCAGGCGTAGAACTTCTTGGAGTCTAAGAAGTTCTGAGTTCGCGATGAGCTGGAGAGAGATCTGGTTTGACGACGTTGAGATAGCGCGAGAGGGATGGCGTTCGTTAGGTGACGAATGGGCTGGAGGGTGAGTTGCCGAGCAAGTGTGAGACGGGTTTCTGGAGACCACATTGTAGAGTATGAGGAACTTGAAAGACTGCATCGATGACTATCTTTGTTGTTCTTTAAGGTCGAGGTGAGAATTTTTGAACTGAGGCTGAAAAATGGAAGTGACAGATCGATTTCCTGGAATGTTTGAGACCTTCAATCACGTGTAGAGCAGTCACGGATTCTGTTCTGGAGGTTCACCACTCGCAGCGATGTCGGCAAGGCTCTGTCTTATGATCAGAATCCATAAAATCAAGACTAAGCCCTTGCATACCGTTAGAAGACCTGTCTTCGGACAAGCGCAAGAAATCCAGATCGTATCTCTCCTGAAAGTCCACCCAAGGGTGGTGCATTCACAAGTCGCACCATTCCAGAAGTCCATCTCTTTTAGACGTATCAATCCATGCACTCATACACTCTTCATCCGTGTACCAAAACTCCTGATCCCAACTCAATCCGTTCTCCTTGACTGGAAGACGTGTTGGTAGCGGGTTGTCTCCATAGCCATGGAGAATATAATCATGAATTCTTGCTAACGTCAAGTTTTCGTTTTCGTTTCCAAATCGTGAGTAATTACACCCGAAGCCTTCGATTCCACGGATTTCAAGTCTGTGCAGCTTGAGTCCTCTCATAATTTCAACACACTGAACCCATTCTGGGTCAGGAGTCCACACTGCCCACCTGTCGTCCCAAGGGTCATATCCAGTCTGGATCTGAATAATGAAATTGAGAGTGAGATCTAGGATATGCGGATGCCTTTTAAGTAGATTGTTGATACTTGAGCCACGACTGCGGAATTGCGACAGCTTAAGGCGTTTGAGGCATGGAAAGGTGATGGGTTGGTTCTCAAACAGCTCGGCTATGTCGTCGTGGTAGTAATCACAGCTGTGCTGTTGGTCGACCTGTCTATGAATTTTCATATCGAGGGAAAGATCGGTAACTCTCGTAAGGGATTGCAACACTCTGGGAAATTCAGCCCAGTATGTCTGGGAGACATCTGCTGGATCCATATAGAACTCCTCAAGTGGAACAGTGGTGAAAATGCCGAGGTTGAGCTGAGTGAGATTGCTGAATATGGACTTTGTAGTTGAGAGCTCTTGTACGTTCAATCTGAATGAGGAATCAGGGATGAAAGGTACCTTCTCCTTCGGGTACGAGGCAGTCATGAAAGCAGGACCGAGACAACACTTGATTGAACCTGGGGTCTGGTGATCGTCTCCGAAATTACAATTATCCAAATATCTAAATTCTTTCTTAATCCAATGCCCCTCAACATTGATCCGGCTTATATTGCAACTCGGTGTGTTTGCTATGACACGAAGTAAGGCCATGAACTGGTTTTTGCGAACCCATTTCCGGGAGATAGAATTCCTCTGCAGCACTGACATGAATCTGTTAGAATCATGCCTACGCGTGTTGCAGAGAGTAATCGTAGACAGCTTGGGGAAAGCTGTCACGACTTGGCTGAGGCGATCCTCGAGCTGCTTTAGGATGGCATCTTGGTCGAGCACATACGAAGCATATTCTTCCAAGGCTTCAAGATAGTCAAATGAAAAGCAAGATCGAAGGCGAACATTTGGCATTATCCAGGTCCGAGTATGCCAAGAGTAGCGACGTCGAAATCTAAAAAAAGCAATTTAACACAAGTTCGATGCAATGTTCAACCCGACCGCAGGAAAGTCCTGTTTCCTTGTGGGACATATTTCAGGCGTGGTAAGAAAGGACAGTCTTTGGATAACTAGTTGCAAATGTTGAATTCATGCTTGACAGGAGTACATGTCTTATGCTAGCAGTGTTTAGATTCGATGATATTCGACTGTGTTCAAGCATTGCAAAGAGAATTGATAAAAACAGAGTGTCAGAGAAGGCAAAATCAACTCACTCTAACTCGTCAAACTCGTGCTTCGAGTTTGGTAGTCTGAAGATCGAAGTATCGTATCGCAATGTCCTGGTATTGAAGGACAGGGCAGGGTCTTGCGAGATCTTGCTGAGACGGTCGAGGGATTCTTGATGAGGAGCGAAAGTGACAGCGCGAAAGAGGTAAGGACTCAGGAAGAAGTGAAGATCTCGTCCAGCAAGCCTTGCAGACTGGATGTCCGATACCTCCAGGAAATCTGCAATGATGGCAAAGACATCTAGGGAGAGTTTCGAAAGAGGCAGGCACGCTGCTGCATGATCGTTATTTGAAACCATTTCTGAGGATCGTATCAGGGCGAAGACTTAAGGAACACAAGAACAGTAGATGAGGAGCTCTAGATTGAGGGAAAATAAGTTGGAAACAGAGCCAAGCTGCCGCTGAAGGAGGTGAGGTTGAAGCATATATCACGTGAGCATCACTAGCCTTAACTTACCTAAGCGTTCCGTGTTGCCCAGTGCCGCATCAACAGTCGCGCTCTTTTACAGATACCTTCATCAGCTCCTATCTGATCTCCCACTTATTTTCAACACAAATAAACGTGTTAATTCGTGCATATCGATCTTGCGATCTCGCAGGCGCAATTTTAATACCTGCGAAGGACCGATTAACCGTCTCAATTCAGTTGGCGCACTTGCTTTCATCCAGCCACCGTTAAGTCACTCTACTTCAAACCAAGATGCCTCCTCGTAAGTTGCAACATCGCGCGTCCTTTGTATTTCCCGGACTTTACGTCGCTGAAGCTCTGCCAAGCCGAGATCATGGAGGGCATAGCTTCATTCTTTGGCATTGGCTCATCGCGTATAGAAATCTCCGATAACGAAGCCTCCGATTTTGGCAGCGAGATCGAATCTGCCCCCGAACCTGTTCAGGTTCAGCAGGAGGTGAAGGTGAAGGCGGAGAAGAAAGGAAAAGCTAAAGCGAAGGCCGAGGAACCCGAGCCAGTGCAGGAGGAGTCCCTGATGGTTGAGTCTGATAAGGGAGAGGCAGAGGACGAAGAAGAGGATGTTGGAGAGGATGAGTACGTGTTCGCATACAGTGGTAGAGTTTGACTAAGAAATTGGCCCCCAGATATGTGGTAGAGAAGATCACCAACCATGTTATTGATCCGGACGTGAGCACTTCTAATAGATGTTGGAGAGGAACGCTTGCTAAATGTACTACAGACCGGCAATCTCAAGTTCCAGGTGAAGTGGGAGGGTTACGATAAGAAGTCCGATCGAACTTGGGAACCTGAAGAGAACTTGTTGTGCCTACCTCCATTCTAGTCGGTATTGCTTGGCTGACGAATTACACAGAGAAACCGCGGCGAAGATGTTGAACGAATACCTTGCGTCGGTCGGTGGCAAAGAGCAAATCTTCGCTCAATGGGAAGAGAAAAAGGCCGAAGATGCAGCTAAGAAAAGCAAGAAGCGTAGCAGAGCTAGCTCTGGCGTCGATACACCTACGAATGGTGCGAAGAAGGGACGAAAGTCGAAGAGCCATCCACTTGACACTACACCTCCACGTAGCAACGAGCACGTTGGATTCGTACCACCAACAGGCAACTGGGAGGAACAGGTTGAAGGCATTGATGCATGCGAAGGCGCTGACGGTAAACCCATTGTGTATATTACCTGGAAGGACGGAAACAAGTCGCAGCATCCCCTCGCTCAGGTCTACAAGCGATGCCCACAAAAGATGTTGAAGTTCTACGAGAGGCACCTGTAAGTGTCTTTACATATCATTTGCCTTGTCGTCAAAGCTGACCCCCTTCCAGAGTTTTCAAGAGGAACGATCCAGAGGAATAATTGATCGATTTCCCCTTGCAAAGCACGACTCTCGGAAGGATACTCAACTTCTAAGTTGTGCGCTTGATCAGAGTCCAGAAATGCGCAATAATTCTCGATTCAGCCGCCTCTTTTGATGTTAACGCGATACACACAACACGCTTCGTTTCCTTCGGCTCTCGATCCTCGGTTTCTCCCTCCATCTCTCTGTAAGCTCTCGACTTGGTTTTGGTTCGCGGCGTTGAAGGACAAGGTGGCTGGATGGGTTAATATCTGGATTATCCCTGCCGAGGTTGCAAATCCACCGCAATGTATCATAAGAGCGACCAAAAGCAAGAGCTTACCTTGCAATCAACATGATTTATTTCAATTCGAGTCAATTTCTCATGAAATCCTCTCCTTCCTTGTGTTCCCTTGTGCTTGTGATATCTCGTGCCTTAAGTGATGAAACCAGAACTTTTGAGCAGGTCGGACATCAAACCTCGTGTTTCTGCCTTCCTTCTCGAAACCATGATGCTTGGATTGGTCTACTATCGGCACGTCTCAAGACTGCCTTGGCCTTCACATAAGCACTCACAGCTCACAAGTCACAAATCACAAACACGAGCGACAAGACAAGCATACTACCCAATACGATCTTCCATTTGGCACTAGGGAGAAAGGAGCTTGCTAGCTACCAATCCAACCATCGCAGTGAAAAGGAGAAACCTGATGCACATCTCTCGAGCAGAGAGACCGTCACCCCCATCACCACGCACGCAAGCTTTTAATACAACCCACGCAAATGCATCCTATGAACTTATGAATTATGATTGAATCCCGAAAAAGTCACCGAAGATCACAAGTTAAACCACGCTCTGCACCCGCATGAAGAGGAACCTGAGTGCAAAGGAAAAAATCTCGGATCTCTTTTTCTTCTGTATCCCCGACTTCTCGATGGTATCTACCCACTCGCCACCACTATCTCTGGCACCTGAGCAATAGTGATTGGGACTTAATCCCAATTCCCATTCCCATTGCCATTGGTAGCTCCTCCGAATCTACCACCATTCGTGCCACGATTGCCTCCATTGGCAATGCCTTCCTTGACGGCCTTCAAGATAAGCTGCCTAGCTTTCTCAACTCCGTCGTAACTACCGATGATTTCGATTGGTTGACCTGCTGCTTGGTCTCGTGGAACAGTGATTTTGCAGCCAGTGGCTTTGCGGATGCTGTTTACTTTGTTTCCGCCTTGACCAATCACGTATCGGTAGGTAGATGGGTCGGGGAGGGTGAGGTGACCTAAGGTATCGTTCTTGAGGGCTTGCTCGATAGCTGCTGCGAGTGTGGCTTTGGCCTTGGCGATGCTTTCGGGTGAGCCTCTGAGGACCCATGGGATCTCGCCGTCTTCGGTGGTTCCGGAGAGGCTGGCGGTTCTGAAGGCATGCGCATCAGAGGTATCTTCGTCGGTGATCAGGGGTAGATCAGTGACGTTGGACCAAGCAGGTTCCGAGGTAGATGGCTTAGGTGGGAGTTTGGATCCAGCGTGATCAACTGTGACCTGATGATCGTTACGAAGCTTTCTGAAGAATTGACCGTTATCTGAGACGGAATGATGAATTTTCCGGGGAACCTGGATGGTCTCTCCAGCTTGTTCCTTGGTAAGCTCTTGGATGTGTGACTTGGCCGCGTCGACATCCTTTGGCAGACCAGTGATCTTGATAGCAGATTGCTCACTCCCTTGTTTTGGAATATCGATTGAGACCTTGAATTTGGTCTCCAGTTCCTTCTTGGTCTCTCCGCCACGTCCAATCAGTGAGCGGTGCTTGTCGGTGGGTACGTCAAGAGTCTCGGTGGTTTGGTTTTCCCGATCGATCACAATCTCTTGTATTGCTGCAATGATCTTGTCGACGAGGTCTTCCTTGCCAGTGACCTTGATGGTGTTTCCATCAGCATCGGCCTTGGGGAATTGGACCGTCTTGGCAAGCTCTCGCTTGTCCTCGGAACCTCCTGCATTGACAACAATGTCACGAAGAGCGGAACCTAGATGGCGTTAGCAGGTAAAATAATGATGAAAGATAGAATGACTGACCTCCTGCGCCGATCAAGGCTCTGTGGTGCTTCTTGTCAACCTCAACGGTCTTCACCACCGTCGAGTCGTAGACAGCTCTCTTCTCTTCGATCATCTTCTTGGCTTGAATAGCCTGGGCCCTGGTGCCCTTGATCGAGATCTCGACACGAGTGGTGGGGTCCTGGTCTCTGGCTGCCTTGGGGATGTCGATTCTTGCGCCACTGACTTGTCTGATCTCGTCCATTCCACTTCCTCCTTGTCCGATCAACGATGGAATTTGACTCGCTTGAACAGAAATTTTCTCCTCATGCGAGTTATCCTTGAGGTACTGTAGATAAGAGAGAATTTCCTCTCTAGCCTCGTCGGCACCCTTCTTAGGTCCTCTTACCACGACCTCATCAGGTGCTTGGTCGCGTCGGCCTCCCTTCACACTCGCAGCATCCGCGTTTGATTGATCGTCTCTGACAGGCTTAGCCGATCTCGGGAAATGAATCTGGACCTTGTACTTCGTCTGTAGTCTGTTGATCAAAGAACCTTGAGCGCCGATCAGCTCGCTGTGGTATTTGGGCTCGACCTTGAGTGTGTAGGTAGCTTCATCAGCCCATTGTCTTCCAAGAGACAAGATATGGCTTTTGGCAGCTTCACACTTTGCCTTCGGGCCCTTGAGTTCGACCTGGCCATCCTTGACATTGATATCAACGTCAAATTTGTCTCGGAGTTCACGAATGTGACTGCCGCCTTTGCCGATGAGTTGGTTCGCATGCTTCTGAGGGAAGTCGAAGGCAGGCAGGACGAAGCCCCGCTCCTTCTCATCGGCAATTGCAGATTCCACAAACGCATTGACCTTCGCAGCGAGTGACTCGACAGCTGTGGCAGGTCCGCGAAGAGTGACTAAAGTACCAGCGGCACTGACTCGGACGGGAATATCGTCCTCGGCACGCTTTTGTTGCTCATCTTTGATGAACTTCCTCAACTTTTCGTGATGAATCTTGGGGACATCGATAGTAGTAATGATGATCTCATCCTGTTTGCTAATGATTTCCAAGATGCGAGCACGAGCATCCGCTAGTCCTTGCTTGAAGGCAGCCTTTTCTTGGGCAGTCGGCACTACCTGAGGAATCTTGTAATCAGACTCAGCACTTTCTGCCCCTTCGAACACAAGTAGGACAGGCGTATCAGCTGGTGATCCATCTGGAATGACAATATGGACACCATGTCGCTGTCTGACCTCAGGGAGAATGCTCCGTCTAAGATGCGCATGGAAGAAGGGATCGACGTCCAGAGGAACCATTCTATCCTTAGGATGGGCCTTAAAGATTGCTTTGATCTCTCGAGTGGCATCATTGTTCTTCTTGCCATTTTGTGACAAGATTTCATACTCTATCTGTCCATCTTCGTCGATCGACGACACAATATGAGCTCCATAGAGTCTCTCCATCCTCTCGATCTCTTGACGCTCTCTGAGGTATTGTGCGAAGTTTGATGCAATGGCCGAGGGCAACATGAAGTTAAAAGAGGAGTTGCTAACGGCACCAGCCTTTTCGTCGGCGAAATTGATTGCAGCTTCTAGTTGAGCAGCTGGTCCAACAATGCTGACATCGTCTGTAGTCGCACTAGGAGGGATGATCAGGGCACATTGAGTCTGAGCCAGAAATTCCTGTGGAGTCAGGCCGTGCCTGCCAACCACAAAGTCGCGCTGACCGCGAGAAAGAGAGAATTGGCGCATGCCTAACTCTGCTCGGAGTTGCTGAGCTAATTGTTCAATTTCTGCACGAGCCGCTTGAACAGCAAGTCGGTCACCAGTCAGACTGATGTGATTATCGCCGCCTGCGGGCACAAAGATAGGAGCTTGACCTTGAACCGGCGCAGGTGACTGAGGTAACCATGCGTGATCTGGGGGCAGCTCGATTCGCACCTTATGCGAGTCCTCCATATCGCTTGTTGACCGCGCAATGAAGGGGTAAAACTCGGCAGGTATAGTTCGGAGCTTGGTGCTGATATTCGCAGTTCGCTCATTGGCGATATTCTCGACAGCCTTCCTGGCTAAAAGAACGGCCATGGGATTGCCTTCAATCACAATATCGATGTCATCGTCTTCGTCTCCGGGCTCCGAGTCGTCCATCTTAGGCATCTGTATGCGTGCTCCGGTCGATTCTTGTAAGGACTTGATCATGGATCCACCCTTCCCAATAACATGAGCTCTCGCAGAGCGTGGGATGGCAACTTTAATGGAAGTCTGCAATGGTTAGTCAATTTTCCAGGACGTTTGGAGCATACGAACCTTGACTCCAATTTGCTGCCCTAAGTCCCGGATAGCTTGCTTCTTTAAAGCCTCCTTTTGGTTGCTGGTTTCCCTAAATTCCAGTACCCCGCCAGCTCCTTGTGTCATCGTCAAGTTCGTTCTTAACTTCTTGTTGATGTCTTTCATGATGTCTGGCAATGGCTTCTTCATCTGAGTTCGCGGAAGCACTTCATGCTTCTGCAGGACAAGTAGAGGGGCCGAAATTTGACTTGCTAGCGAATGTGGTGCAGCTCTGCCCGATAGTGGTGTTGGCACATCCGATGTTGGTGTCGAGGCGCCTGTGGCGGAGGTGCCATTGGACCTTCCATTAACTGGCACAGAGGGCGTAGAGCCTGGGCCCCAAGTCGGCTTGACAGGTGGAGCTGCGGTGGGCTTGGGTCCTCCAAGTCCAGGGAACAGCTTGTCGGATTGAGTGTCAATGATGGGCCGGTTCTCTTTGGCTGTTGGCTCCTCCTTTCGCTTTCCCGCTGCCTTCGCGGATGGTGTGGCTGCCCATGTAGGAGCTGCAGCGGCATCATCGACAGGCTCGAGGATAGCTTTCTCGCTTTGTGGGTGCGCGCTGCCGTTCAAGTCGGACTCGTCTGGTACTTCCTCGACAGTAGGGTTGTGGGGAAGGTGATGCGCCGGGGCAGCTCCAGAATCTGTGCCATTGATGCCATTTTGCGCCGCAGATACAGTGGAAGCCATGATGCTGGAGAGTCTTTGCGAAGGGCGTCGGGTTTGTAGAGAGTATTATTGGTGCAAGGATTTGAGGATTGCGTATGCAAGGGCAACCAAAATCGAAGGCAACTATATGCAATTGGGAGGTTAGAATTGGCTCCCAGATTTGTTTTTGCAAGACGGGAGGTCGTAAGAAATATATACCCAGAAAGTAGAGGAATAGGAGAGTGGATTGCGAAGCCCAATTAGTGCGGTACGCAAGTGACGTTTTTGAGGACACGAAGACGAATATTAACAGCACTGCTCTTAAGCCTTAAAGAATTGCATAAAGGGCAGGAAGAACAGTGTGCAAAGAGTGACCAAGGATGGAGGTAAGATAGCGGGAGTATGTAGGAAGCCGTCGAACGGTTCCGGTTTGAGATGGTGAATTGGTGAAGGTTAATTGGGGAATCTGTAAAGGAGCATGTACCAAAAATTGGTGGAGCCTGTCAAGCCCGATGTGAGCCTCGCGTAAAAATCTTAAGGCCTCAGGCATCAACAAGATGCCCGCATGCGTAGTGAATTGAAGAGGTTGTAGAAGGACAGATTGTGAATGGAAGATGTTGTAGAAGGGAATGTTATGAATTGGGAATGTTTTAGGAGGAATGGTGGTTGTATGGTAAAAGGGTTCTACTATATACTATATTTCTGGTTAATTGCGACGAGGCTGCGGTTGACCGATACGGCTGCTCAGCCTGCTCTACATATTGATGGTGATCGTCAAATAAACCGATGAATGGGATCTCGAAAGTCAGGCGGTCGGAAGAATCATCTCTGTTTTCTCAACAAGATAGGTTCTTTCAATATGAGGTCACATGTCACTTTGTATTTATTCTCACTTTTGATTGATATTTAAACATTTTCTCTGGGTGCCTCTATTTTTTGCTTGTCTACTTATCTATTCCTGTAATTTTAAACAGATTTGTGAATATGTCTGTTTACAGATTCGGGTAGGTAGAGCCACATGATGTGAGGTCTTGTATCGATAATTTGACATATTTACCTGATCCTACATTGGAAAAGAAACCGATGCTAGCCACCCATAGTATCAGAATCCAGGCGAGTTGATGGTTTTACTCTTTTGGGGAACTCTCCTTGGCGGCAGTAGGTATCTACTTTAGAACTTGAGATGGTCACGTGTGCCAGCAAGTATCATGGTTCCAGTTCCCTACCCCAAATCCATGACAGTGCTCCATTGAGCCAAAGCGTTCTCTCAGATACCAGCAAGAGGGTGAATCACTCAAGCCCAAGTTAACTCCATCACACTCACCTTCACTCCAACTCCCAAGATCTCACAATCAACCCCAAGATCTCGCCCTTTCCATAACACGCCAACAACAAAAATCCCAATAATCCCCTCCTTGCAGCTCGAGCATCCAAACCCCAACAGAAAGCATTTCTCCACTCTCCACTCAAATAAAGAAGTGCCGTTGTGTTTGTGACGTGACACTCGGGAGGGCGCTAACCCCCAGGGCCCAGTTTTGGCCTGAAGGTGCGGAGCGCGTCGCAACCAGACGTGCAACAAAACAATTTCATTGTCCCAGAAATTTACCCCCTTGAGCTCCATGAATCAAGAGTGGGCGAGAGCAGACAGTACACGTGCGAAACGAGACGTGCAAACGAAAGCGGAGTAGGTATCGTAGGAAGTTCCAGACGTTCATTTTCTTGATAAGTGCACAGGTCGAAGGCAAAGAAGAAGTAAGTAGTAATGCCTAGATTTGCCATTAGGGTACATCGATTAAGGTCAGACTCGGACAAATAGAATTGATCCTCCGGAAATCGGTCAGACACGCAACGAAACTTTCTGATTGTCCTAAAAATCCGGTACATTCGTATTTCTGGCCTGAAGGTGAAGTGAAAGAAGAGAACTAGCAGATAGATAGAATGAAAGCTGGAACAAATGAAGGATAGTTTTCAGACAAAAGAAGGCTGTAGACCTACCGACGTTCGCTAGATGTGCAACGAAACTTCAATGTCCTTTGAAAGTTGGTGTATCCATTAGATCTACAAGAACTTTCCCGGCCAATAGAAAGCTAAAATTGACCTTTGCGAGCCGTGGGCTTGTTAGCGAGATCAATCTCTGGGTTTCCGGTGTCGTGAAGATGAAGAAGAGATATTTCATCGCTCCGGAAGAGGCTTTGGGGAAGTACTCGTCGCTTATACGCGACCTCCCTAAATATGATTTTGATAGACGACGACTGGACTGTACATTGAGGATTCGAACAGCGTGCTCTCCTTTAAATTTGCAGCACTCGAACTTGAAAGGCTGCTGCATTGGTCGATACAAGCTAGGTGGAGGAAATACATGCATGAATCAAAGTGGCAGAGAGATATCGAAATTGTTAAACCATAGATAAAGTGATCGGTATGTTGAAGAGACCTTGCTCGGAACATCTAGCGACATCAACGAAAACTGCTGCAAGCTACGGCATATCGTTTTGTGATTCGGCCCGCCGATAATAAGATGCCGATACTCCACTGCCGACTTCAGCCCTCATTTTCGTCAAAAGTCTTGCATCGAGTACCGATTGACTCAGGTCATGAGACTTTCAAAGCCCGCTGTTCCACAGCCATCTGGCAATTCGTAACATAGCACGGAGGTTTGGCTTTGGTAGAAGGCCCGATCGTAATCTTTGGGGAACTTTGATTCCATGCTGCCGCGTGGAATATTGTCGTAGGGTTCGACGAGGCATTCTGGGAGAACAGCGCCGATAGTGCCGTCATCGCAACCGGCGCAGGGACCTGTTGCTATAAAATAATGAAGCTTATTAGCTAAGCTAGTCCATAGTGATGAGAAAGGCGGTTTCATGAGCATCATGACTTTTTGATGGCCCGAAATGTGCATCAAAAGTTGACTTCTGAACAACGATAATGTCGATGCGGCTGGGTTACAGACCGCCGTAGTTATCAGTAGGGCTGCTCGCGGATCAGCAACGTGTCCAGGTGGCTGAAGAACCTTCAGACGAAATCCGGCACACATCCCGACTTGCTGCAAGATTCGATAACGGGCGCGTTGGTGTCACTGCGAGACTTCGAGTCGATGTCGAGGTGCATTGGAAATGCTGTGTCCAGATGTAGGTACAGTAAATCTTCAGCCGTTCTCTATGTTGTGGAACCAGCCCACGTTTGGAAGGATCCGAGAAGTGATACTTCGACGCCATCCTTAGCCATCAATTTGCTGTCAACCCGTATCGCATCTTAGAATCTGGTCCTGTAGGGGCCGGGCAGACGAATGCGATGAGCCCTGATGCCAACGAATGCTTCCAGATCCAGAATGGAAGCCAGGATGAAAGCCGGTCGCGCAGGGAAAAGATCTAAATCGGGTGGAGGCATGCAGCAGACCTTGAATATAATATCCCCTCATGCAGCAAGTTTGTCGTAGAGCTTCGGTAACAGTACTTGTTGGAATGTTATTGGAGAACCACTGGCGGACGTGCATCAGTATTACTTTGCCAACAAGTAGTGATGAGGAGGGCTGTGCATCTTTGACTTGAAAAATACGAAATGGCACTACAACGACTGTGCTCATACGGTATGCAGCACATCTGCAAACTGCCATGCTCCTGCGCATCATTAGTCGTCAGAGCGGATTGATCGTGATACTCGCCAGCTCAGATGCAGACTTGAGACAGCCATCTACCTCAGGTACAGGGCAGTCCTGACGAGATATCTTGCTGGCCTCATTCCCATCTGCTCTTGGACCGCCAAGATAACCCTAAGTTTCCCGAGTCAATTGAGGTTGTGATTCTGCAGGCTTGCAGCCAAAGTAATCATAATGTAAAAGGCTACTCTAGTATGCTCTAGAGTATTAGCCGCGGGGTCAGCAAGGAAGAAACCAAAACCAGGACCAGGACCAGGAAATGGGATGTTGACGATTGTGGAGAAGATTGACATTGACCTTTTCGAGCCAGAAGGAGGTCGCAGCCAATGCCGTCGTGGTCGCCAGCTCCATGCGCAGCAAGGGAAAGAGCTGTGGAGGACGAGTAGCAACTCTCCCTGTGACGAAAAAAAAATCCACCACCAACAGGAAAATCACGAATGTATCCTTGACCCTCCTCGATCCTCGACCGACATCATCTCCTACCTCTCTCTTCACCGTTTGCACCCGCATTCTTCTTCTTCTACCCGTTCCGCGGTTGGGTGGCTTTCTCCTTCTAGCTAACTAGCAGCACTCTCTGGCTCCCCTCCCTCTGTTGTGCTGCCGACATACGTAGCTGCTCTGCTCTGCTCTGCTCCATCACCGCGCAATACCTTCATACTTTCCCCAACCTGACCTGCGTCAGCGAGACCTTGTCTCTGCACACGCTCACGCATTTGATCTCCGGCCATATTTTGCCGCCATCGAATGGGCCAAGGACGGACGTGGGTTGATAACACAGAAGCGGGCGGGACAAGAGCGTGCGGCGTGATTGGGCACATGCGTCTAGAAACACACACCTTACCACTACCCCAAACGAAGGTCTGAGTGTGATCCCGTCACGTCGAATTCAATGGAGGACCCCAAATCCAATCCCAAGCATTCGAAGAGACTCACCAAACGACCCCCTCCCAGTGTAGCAGCCAGCTTGTCGGTTACTGGTGGTGGCAGCGAACGTCAACAGTCACTGCGAAGCCAAACCAGCACCACCAATCTGCAGCGATCTCCATCCGCGCCTCAGCATCCTCAATCGCAGCAACGATACACTCACTCTCGACAAACCACGTCTCCAGGCTCTATCGCGTACAACTCCTCTAACTCGTCTCTGGATCGCCAGATCTCTGCGCCTTCTCCCATACTTGACCTCACCGAGGTGTACAGCCCGGCTCCAAGTCAAGGTGGGGTGTCATACAATTCTCAATCTCATTCAACGCGTCACACTCTCTCCGACAAGACTTCGCAGGAGTTCATCGGAGCACCGTTTGATGGATCGGGAATCCTGAATCGATTATCTGGATACCAGAGCTCTCTGCGACGGCCGCCTCCGCCCCCTCTCACCCACACGGCGCCCAACCTGCATATGATGAGCCCGCCTCTCAGACAATCTGCGAGCTTTTCATCTGGCGACAAGATGAATGAGAAGTCGAAGGCTCGTACGAGCGATGGTCAATCGTCAGGGAAGCGATTCTCAGATGAGACCAAGGACCCGAAGACAGGAATGATTAGGAAGAAGTCTGGATTATCAGGACTCATGAGCAACATGCTGGGATCGCCTCGAACACCAAAGATCTCAGCACCTGAGAACCCAGTACACGTCACACATGTAGGCTACGACAACCAGACCGGACAATTCACGGTAAGTTTGGAGTCGAATTGGAGAAAAGCGCGTTTGCTGACCGATTTAGGGACTTCCCCAAGACTGGGCGCGTATATTAGAACAGGCGGGGGTTTCGAAGAAGGAACAAGCAGAAGCAGATCAAGGTGTGCTCAAGAACGTAGTAGACTTCTATAAGATCAATGCCGAGAAAGGCGACGAGGACATATGGGATAAGATACCACAGGCACGAGTTCCAGACTTGAGAATTGGCACGTCAACACCAGGACCCCTCTCTCCGGGATTGCTGAACACACCGAACTACTCGGCGCTGTCAAGTCCACCAGCAAGTCCTAGATTCCCTGCGAACCATGAGACAAGCTTCGAGAACCCTCGTTCGCCGCCTCCCGTTCCACGTCCCGGACAGAGTCCTCAGATCTTACAGTCGAAGGATATGAACGGAATGGTTCCAACACGTCCTGCGCCGAGACCTCCAGTTGCATATCCGACACGCGCAGCACCACCTCCCCCTAAGGACTCAGGAATTGGTATGCCACGTCAGAGTGAGGATCTGCCGGCGCTTGCCTACGTTCCTCCAACTCAGCAAGACACGTCCACAATGCTGCCGGAAGAACTCAGATCACGCTCTAACTCCCGAGTCAACGGCATGTCTGCAACTTACGCACCCTCCCAAGTCCAGGTCTCGTCCCCTCAAGTTGTATATCAACAACAAATGCAACAACAGCAACAAAATCAGTTGCAGAGCGTCAGCCGTAATCCGAGCAAACGTCAACAAAACGGTCCGGTCCCTCAGAATAATGTCGATATTGACAATGGAATCCCTCACCCGAGTCAGCAAATCAGAGTTCGACAACAGGATCAAGCTCGTGCTCGGCCGCGTCAACGACAAGCTCCTAATACTGATATCGTAGCTCGACTTACCCAAATCTGCAGTAAAGGCGATCCTCGCGAGATCTATGAAGATTTGGTAAAGATTGGTCAAGGTGCGTCTGGTGGTGTTTTCACGGGCCACAAGAAGGACAACTTCAGTTTGGTCGCGATCAAGCAAATGAACCTCGAGCAGCAACCAAAGAAGGAATTGATCATTAACGAGATCATTGTCATGAAGGACAGTAGACACCCAAACATTGTCAATTTCATCGACAGTTTTCTGATTCAAGGCGAGTTGTGGGTTATCATGGAGTACATGGAGGGTGGCAGTCTTACTGACGTCGTGACATTCAACATCATGACTGAGGGACAAATTGCTGCAGTTTGCCGCGAGACTCTTATGGGTTTGCAGCATTTACACTCTAAGGGCGTCATTCATCGAGACATCAAGTCGGACAACATCTTGCTTTCTAATGAGGGCAACATCAAGCTGAGTACGTATTTTACTCGATTTGAAAGCCGTGATCTAATTTTGGTTTAGCTGATTTCGGTTTTTGCGCACAAATCAATGAGCACCAGAGCAAGCGATCGACTATGGTTGGCACACCCTACTGGATGGCACCTGAAGTCGTCACTCGCAAGGAGTATGGCCGTAAGGTTGATATCTGGTCGCTGGGCATTATGGCCATTGAGATGATTGAAGGAGAGCCACCCTATCTTACGGAGTCACCACTACGAGCACTCTATCTTATTGCGACCAATGGCACCCCTACTGTCAAGGAGCCTCAAAACCTGTCAGCTGTCTTCCAAGACTTCTTGTCCTTTGCTTTGAAGGTCGATCCTGAGAAGAGAGCTAGCGCGCATGATCTATTGAGAGTAAGTCATCAACTCTATGACGAGAGTCCCAAGAACTAACACCTTTCCAGCACGATTTCATGAAGAAATGTGCCGATCTTGCCAGCCTATCACCCCTCGTACGTTCTGCTCGATCAGCTCGTGCACAGGAGAAGGCGAGCAAGATGGCCGCATGAACACAACAACCCCACTGTAAGAGTTTCGTATAAAGCTACCTTGGTACCGGTACCTACCGACTACACCACACACCTCTCCTTGCTTTTCAACCTTGTTCACTGTTTCCATGTTTCCGGGCGGCTCGCTCAACAAAAGCACACGCACTACACAAACCGTTATGAAAGAAAGAAAGCATTGGCGTTTAGGAGGGGCTTGTTTTGCTCGACATTGGCACGGCGTTTCTCGGCTCTGGTTCTATTCTCCAGGCAGGCCACCTTCTCAATATGTACAGCGAGATGAGATGAGAAACTGGCGGGCCAAACATCTTCGACAAAATCCTTTACTCGAACCGTTCTGAGGCTTTTACTGGATTAGCGATGTCAGATTTAGGGTTGGAATAAGTGTGATTTATATCACATGTTGTCTGGGTATTACAAAACGAATTCATTGATGGATGGATATGATGGACTAGTTATTGGGGATGAACATGAATGATGAGAAACTGGAGGAATTGCATTTGGGGATGAGAAGATGATTGATGATTGATAGATGCGTTATTGCATCTGGGGATGGATGGATCATTGTCATACGGTCGACCTTTATGGACGATGTAAGATGGTGAGATGAGGTGTGAAGCGTTGAAGGTGCTGGATGGCGGGGGTTCTATGCGATGCTGTCAATTGCCAGGAATGATGTGGCATCAGCGGCGTTGATGGTAGGATGGCGTGGGCGTCGTGGTTTCAGATACTGGAGCTTACAAGGTAGAGGATCAATTGATTCATTCGCCTTTCAACCTTCGTATCCTGTGTGGTGCTTTGAACTGTGACATATCTGTGCTGTAGGTTCTTTGAAGAGGTTTGCCTGGGATGGGGCTTGCCTGAGGTAAGTTTGCCCCGCCTCTGTGGGATTGGTTTCACTTAGATGGGCAAAGCTGACTGGGTGTTCATCAGTCAGGATCTCAGATGCTTGCGTCTTTCTCACATCCTAAGTGAGCAGATTTTTGAAGACTTCAGTCTATTAGCTGTATATTCAAGTTCGCCTGCCATATCATCTTTGAAGTCTGAGAAGAGTTGCATGCAGTCTTTGCCATAGACAGAGAGAGATAGAAGCTGCCCAAATGCCAGCCTTTCCAGCCGACAGTCCGGGATCTACTTACTGCATTACCATTTTTATATCAAGCAAAAGAAAAAGGAACGGCAAACTGGTAGCTAGAGTTTGGGTGGGATGTTTGTTACGACACACAATGCAAGTAGACCCTCTGTTCCGCAGATCTTTAGATAGCGCCATGCTCACTCACTATTCTCTGTCCCTTGAAGAAAGAAGTTGGGATTTTACTCACTTGAGAGTAAACGGATACTTAGGCAGTGGCACCTCGTTTACTAGGTGGTGATAGATAGCAGCGATTCAAAGAACGAAAAGTTGCAGGATAGAAGGCACAAGTGACAAGTCACAACTGGAAAGTATGCCGATGATGTAGCAGAGCAAGAGGTTATGGGTGGTAGCGATTTGTCTATTGAGCTAGGACTCGTAGCCTGAAGAAAACACGGAGAGGAGAAGTGTAATTTGCAACACATCAGCGAATAGAAAACATATATACTGTACGAGAAGATCGGTGAACGTGACAGCAGCTCCTGTGCCTTTGGTCACAAAAGTGTGTCTTTCACCAAACTACGCTTTCAAGATCAGTTAACACCATATATCTCCGCGAGCACCATCCATCAGCGAAAAGCAAAAAAAAAGACAGCAAAATACAAGAAATCTTCACACTCCATGACAACACAATCACGGAGCTGCTTGTAATGAATGTCCTTACTCCTGCGATCAGCCAGTCAACGGGAAGCCATCAGCCAAAAATATATATATATAACTGTAACAAAGATATCAGCGAAGAGGTAAAATTTGTGCAAACGAGTAGGGATCACCGTGTTTGAGAGCCGCATCACATCTTAACAACACCCATCATTTCCCCACCCAAAAGTATCTGGACTTGAAACTATTGGTAACGTGGTCAAGCTTCTGTTTTGTTTCTGAGCATATAGAGGAAAGATCAAAGGTAAGAAGTTTGATGAGAAGACGAGCTTCGAAGCTTGTGTTGTCATTCTCCTTCTTAGCTTGTGATCTTGGTTGAGCAGTGAAGAAATTGAAGTGTTGGAGGCTTTCATGAGAACCACTTGATGTCACAATTCGTCGGATTCAATGGAGAGGGGAAATTTGAAGAGCTTGAGAAGGTGAGTTGAGCTGTATGGGATGTTTAGGATTGGTTGAGGGCTCTGGGGAGGTGGGAGTGCTGAGATGTGGTGGGAGATTGAGGGTTTGATTATACTTGGGGGTTGTGAGTCAAAGCGGCGATGGTGAATTTTGGATTCAGCACTATGCTGGATCGGTCGCAATGATGGTTAGCTGCCGAGGCAAGTTGGTGGAAAGATGGAGTTGGCATCGTGAAGTCTGCGAGACTGGAGATGATTGCAAGGCTGAACGGCGGGAGGCGCTGTTGGTAATGATGGGAAATTGGAGCGAAAAGTCAGGTGGTAAGAATGACCAGATGCTGTGGGCGGGATAGCATGTCACAGATATTCGAAGCAAAGGCTCACAAAGTATTGTGCAGAATCTAACGCCCCATTTTATTACCTCAAGTAGAAGCAACGATCTAAAAACTCCCGCAAGCCAAGTCTCAATGGTAGGAAACGCACTCGCGGAAAAAGCAAAATCCAGGCTATGACCCCACCTCCAGTTCAATATGCCATTCTCCACCTCCCCTTTAGTATTCCTGCCCAACATGGCCTTCCTCCAATATTTTTTGATTGCGTGATGGGGGTTTTTTGTGATGTGTTCGCAGAAAATTGACAAGACCGCCGAATGGCTATATACTCCCCTAAAATCCCTCGCCAGGGAATCCCTCCTCATTATCCTTCAGTAAAGGGTGTAGCCGCCATCGATGATGACATTGCTGCCAGTCATGAAGGCAGAGGCGTCGGAGGCAAGGAGGACGGCGAGACCGTTGAGGTCTTCGACGGCACCGAGACGGTTTTGGGGAGTGAGAGAGCGCCAGATCTTCTTCTGGGCATCGAGGGCGGGGACGTTGTTCAGGGCGGTGTCCATGTAACCTGGTAACTGGGTGTTAGTGGCTTGTGAAAATGAGGTGATGAGGTTTGGTGAGTGTGGGTCGATCTCAGCGCCGAATGGTTGGAGGCGAGAGATTGATTTAGGCTAAATTCAGGGAGATGAAGAAGCAAAAAATGGGAACTTACCAGGAGAGATGCAGTTAACACGGATGTTGTACTTAGCCCACTCAGCGGCCAAAGACTTTCCGAGTTGAATGACACCAGCCTTCGAGGCGTTGTAGCAGCATTGTTCTTGTGGGTAGTTGACAATCGAGCCTGACATGGAGGCGATGAAGATGATGGATCCAGGCTTGTTTGCAGAGATCATGTGCTTGCCGACGGCCTGAGCCATGAGGAAGGAACCGTTGAGGTTGATGTCGATCAATCTGGCGAACTTCTTTGTGTCGTACGACTCGGCAGGCATGTTGGAACTGCGAAAACAGCAAGTTAGCATTCGGTCTCTCCCAGAGGGAAACGCGTGAGTTTCGGTTGGCAGAGGAAGAACTTACTCAGCGATACCGGCAGAGTTGATCAAGACATCAGGGACACCATAAGCCTCAACGATGGCGTTGATAGACTCATTGATGGCGTTCTCGTCGCGGACGTCGACATTATAGAAAGCGACCGGGATGGAGTCGCCAGTCAACTTGTGCAGCTCAGCAACGGCCTCTTCGCCGGTGGCTGGGTTTGCGTCCATGATGATCAAAGCCTTAGCTCCAGCCTCAGCGCAGGCCTGGGCCATGTTGTATCCGAGTCCTCGAGCACCACTAGATCGACATGTTAGCGCTTGCATTTACGCCCCGCGTATATGCGGCGGATTAAGGGGAAGCAAAAAGATGCGCTCGCAAAGATCAGGAGTATGCAAGGAGTTCAAGAGATTGGGAGAGCTTACCCAGTAACAACAACAACCTTGTTCATCAGGGTCATCGACTGCATGGTGCGGGGGAGCTGGGAGTAGAGGTTCTTGCTGAGAGGGCCATTCTTCTCTGGGGTCTGGTCGACCTTGATGGTGGCGCGCTCGAGGTGACCGTCAGTGTAGGTGGCAGCAGAAACCTCACTGGCAGCGACGTTCTCTGGGACGGGCTCACGCAGGCGTGCACCAGCGGTGAAGGAGGCTCGAGGAACCTTTGCGAAGGAAGGGGCTGCGACGCGGGAAGCGCGTGCTGCGCGGACAACTTGACGGGAGAACATCTTGTTGTTTGTGTGTAGGAGTTGTAATTAAAGGTTGTAGTAAGGGTTGAAGGTGTATGGAAGTTCTTCTGTGTGCGGAAGAAGGATTGTTTGCAGATCGAAAGAAGTTGTGCGGAGGATGGAAGTTTCGGAAACGAGGCGGATCGAGGACTTTTTATATCCTGTGCGGTTGGAAATTCGAAATGATGCCCCACCAAAGATCTAATTCACGCGTATAACCAATGTCTTCTGCAGCTCGGTTTTATGTTCGAATGGAAACAGAAACTCCTGAGGCTTTTCTGTGGACTGAAGAGGGAATTCTTTTCTGACTGCCAACGTCAGCACACGATTTCCTTTCAGCTCCAGATGTCGTTTGACTGACCTGAATGCAAAGAAGTTGTTGCAGGAAGGTGTGCCAAAGAGGAACGCTTTTTGCAAGTGCTTGAAGCAAACAAGACCGTATATATGTATATGGAAAGGACGACGGTGTAGTGGTGTATAAAATCGGAAGGAATCCCAGCGCTTGGTCTTCCTATTAATCTCGGATCGCTAAAACGAGCAAAGTCTAGATGCGAGCAAACAAAGAAGGATGTCTATGAAGCTGTAATTCGAGTAGTTTTCCCTGGCGGCGGCGCTCTATTATATCTAGAACTCGAGTTGTCAGGCAATGTGGCTTGGTAATAGGACACCGTTTCGTATCCGTCACGAGGAGAGCAAGTGCGAACCTGAAGAAACAAACTTTTTCTAAAAACAAACGCCGTTGGTTCCTGGCAGATGCGACACAAGGCTGAACGGGCGGAGAAGTGGCAGAAGAGGCAGCTGAAGCAATTCTGAAGAGTGATATGAGGTGTTTCTTTGAAAGGGGCACAGAAGGTTGAATGTATATGGGGGGGCAAGAGGTCGAGGGAGGTCAGGTTTTCTAGAAAATTTTAAGTGAGGGTCTGATAACGCCGCTGCCCTGTATCTGACTAGGTTCTGGTGCCCAGATTACAGAGCAGGAGGGTCGATGTGGGCTAGGCAAGGGAGTGCCAGGGTAGCTGCACGGTAGCTCCAAGGGACGTGCACAGTGCATCTCCGTACAATTTAGGGGAAACGACGCGGTGGTGTGTAGGGGTTCGTAGGGGTCAGCCACAATCCCTCCTCATCAAATCCACATTCCTCATTCTCTTTCCTGCACGCATAGTAACTACTACCCACTACCAACCCACTGCAACCCACCACGGTCCATCAAATACGCTCCCAGCTCAAGTCAGTCGACACTATTGGCACACTGGGTCCAGGATGCCGGTTCCGGAGAATAGCAGTTATCAATGCTTCAAGGGTCACACCTTAGGGTCGCTTTCGGGCTCATCCTCGACCTCGAAACGACGACAGCACCGTGGGGGTTGCAACGACATGAGAAGTACGAGGCGGTGTGTCGTCCGACAACATGCTTCCACCACCACTCGTTCACCACTGCCCCAGGTACAGTACTACCACCAGGACAGGCAGCAATTTACGGTATCTATTAGCAATATGGGATGCCTTTTCCATACTTTAGTGTAGTAGTAGATGCTCTAGATGCTCGGCTCCGACGAGCCAGCAATTATTGATCAGCTGGACATGTTCAGACCAGCGCCAGGGAGTCACAGCACAAGCTGTCACAGTCGGGGAGATCAAACCACGGCTACCCGGCGGCTGACGAGGCGAGAGTTCTTGGACGGTACCGAGTATGTCTCACACTCGCAACTACAAACCATGTTGTCACACAAGCGTTGGTTGGGCAATTTTGAAATTTCGATATCCATTTCCTTGTGAATCACAGCCGCGCCCAGTTACTCGAGCAATGAGGACCTCTCAAACATGCATGTGGAGCTATCCCCGAACACAATTCAGTAGCCTTGTGCTCACAGGAGGTCGACGGAAAGCTGGGATCTGATAATGGTGAGAGGTTATGCAGGCCCGTTCTATTCTATTGGTTGAGACCTCTTTACTTTCGTGCAGGGCGTAATATCACTCAAGTTATAGTAATCGTATATTTTCTATTTATGCATATCTCGAATATCCTATGAGGACAAGAGATTTTAGTCAATGAAACCATGAGAATTTCCTGGCTATTACTATATTTAGTTTAGATAGATTCGAGAAGCTCGGACAGAAAATGTACGATTATTACGCCCTGGTACGGAAGTACACGAAAAGATGCGCCAGACGATCTCGTGCCCGTGAACACTTATTTCAAAGTCTTGGATACCAGAACCCGAAGAGCGAGTTCTCCTCTTTTCTGGAGAAAGGTCTGTAACTCCGGAATTGCCATCCTACTCAGCCACCTATCTAGACCAAAGCACAGAGCAGATACGCAACCACGGATGTGGATGTCCGAGGGTCACAGTGACACATGGTCTGCTCATGGCGGTGAGTGGAACGGTGGGAGACTCAAATGTCGCTCTCAACAAAAATGTCTTGCAGGTAAGCCCATCCCATCCACAATCCCACGTCCAACGGATGGCTTGAGCGTGCGCGCAGCGAGCAGACAGATGCGAGAGACAACAAGCATAATCATCATCTAATGCATTGAAAAGTGTGAATTACCGCTGTCCACGACATTCCTTTTGCTGCTTCCATAGTCAGACCATGCGATTGCGGCTTACGATTAACGTTTAGTTGTCTCCTTGGCTAGTGGCTGGAGTGAAAGACATCCGGCCGTGACGGCGTGGGATGGCAAAGACAGCTTGGAAATGAAAAACGCCACAGTCATTCTCGCTTGACCACAAGGCTTCTAGAAGGAAATGTCCCGGTACCAGGATAAGGGTTGGTTTAATGGGGATTGGTCTAAGCTGCTTTCAGCCTTCACATTCCACGTTTCTGTCTCCATTAGGCATAAACTGCGAGACAGCCCAACCACAACGCTCCCGCGCGGTACGAGTTCAATATCTGATGCTATTCTCAGGTGTTTTCAGTCACAGACACAATAAGCAATGCCGAGTACGTTTATCATACCACCAAGCCCTCCAAGCAAATATTTCCTTCTTCGCACAAACTTTTGCCAAGAACGAAGATTAAGCTCTTGGCACCAATCCTAATATCAAAAAGAGACTTTCACTTTAATCCGCTTTCAGATACGAAGCAAAACCATATATGCCTAATAGGGGAATGAACCCCTTCCCATCTCTTGGTCGCCCACAATCCCTGAAGATCCGGAGCCCAAGCGACCGAGACCGACCCCCAATCCTCATTCCCGGGCTGAAACATCTAATCATAGAATTCTGACTCGTGACGTGAAATGTATTTTCTTCTGGAGTATTGTCACGAGTCGACCTCGAGACTCTTTGCGAGATTTCTCCTTCGTATTGTGTACTTGTCATGAAGTTGTCATTTAGCAAAGTCACGCAGATATTAGCAAGTTGTCATACCATTCAGAAGGTTCCGTCCTACGGTGTGGTTAACGAACCTTTCGGAAGTGGCCGAAAAAGCTTTTCGAACAAATCATCAAGAGTCAAGTATCGCACAACACATATTCAGGTGTCCATCTTGGCATCCTTGGATATGGAGTCCGTACTCTGCAGTCGTAATGCCGTCCACAATTCTAGATGCAGCTAAAGAGTCAGGACCAGAGGATGATCACCTTGGTCTGCAGTTGCACTAGCGATACCAGCCAGTATCCTATCGCAATCCCTTTGCTGCGGCTGTAGAGCGGTTAAGATGTTTGAATTAATTGACTGGATTGCATCTTGGTTGATTCTGTCGGCACCAATTTTCGTGTTCTCAATCAGCACAAGTTACAATTAAGAAGGCAAGAGCAGCATGATTGAATCCAACATTCCATTTCCTTTTGTTGCGAGATCGCATGCTCTTTTCTGTTCTTCATTCTTTACCAAAGCACTTTTATCCACAATTGGAAACAAGGTTTCTTCCCTACTCTCCTCTTTCTTCATTTCAACTATTCCCGCATCAGCACAGCACGCGCAGCACCACTTCTTTCTTCATGTTCCTCAATTTTGGCCTCGAGTTCCGTCACGCCTGCTTTTCTAATTTTCTTATCTTGAGGTCGCCAGTTTTGAATGCAATTGTTCGGTCGCAATCGCTTCGCCCCAATCCGGCGAAATGCTTCCAACGCCAAAAGCACCGGATTCAGAATCTCAAGTTTTCTTTGTCATCCACTTAGCAGAGCTCTATCCTGGGGTTCGATAGGTGAACGGCGCTGAACGATTTCTTGATTTCCAACGACGACAATTAGCTCGACGAAAATCTGTTTTCAAGATGGCGGCACCACGGCTAGCAGTATTCTCGACACGAGACGGAGACTTGCTCAACAGCTTTGATACCCTCACAAAACAGCTTCATAACGACACTCGCTTCAACAGCGACTTGCCAAGACGAGATAATATCATCACAGATGTCACAAACAATTATGTGGGTCCTCTGTCCAACTCAACCATCCAAGCAGGTTCAAAAATACTTGTCGACCGCTTGCATACTCACCCAGATGGATATCTCAGAAACGCTGATATAGCTCTCATTGCTGGTCTTGAACAATATCTTAAGAATTTAGCTCTGAACGACCCGGGGCGGGGAAATGTTGAAAAGTTGCTGTCCTATTGTAAGATCATTCGCTTTTCTTTGCCTCTGCTCTTGAATGAGACCACCATGCTCCTAATCGTCGAGTTCTGCAAGCAATTTTGAACATCCGATTGCTGACTCTCTCTAGGGTATGGCGCTAACTCACTAAAGAGACTGGACCGATTTCTTGACCGCAGGCAACCTCCTCTAGCTGCGCTTCCAGCTTTCACAGGGATGGATATGAGAGGGCCACCAGATAACCCCGGACAAAGTCCCGAAGTCTTTTTAGAATGGCAGTTCCGAAGACTCCTTATAAGATGTTTGCATTTTCCAGGTTTGGCCCAGATCGATACAAACCCGAATTCGCTCAACCATTTCTCGTTCGATCGAGCTGCCCATATCGTCGATTTGTACGTGGTTAGTAGATTGCTCCTGGAGCTGGAGCATGTAACTATCCCCGAGCAGAATCCGGTAGAATTTCCGCATTGGAGAACCGATCCCCACAGATTGGATTTAGATTGGGTCAAAATTTCGAGGTCCATCATTGATGGTGCGCTACAGCAAATGTTTGATACAGTCAAAGTGCCCATTGGACTTGTCGTTGCAATGGCTCAAGCTGCGCGGGATGCACAAACACCCATGCCTGTAGACGACATTTCCCAAGCTAATATGAGCATGGCCCATTTGGAACTAATGAAGAAAATACAAGACGTAAGTCGCGCTTGGACAGGAAGAGGTATCTTGACTAATCGCTGTTAGCAAATGGATGAAACAATGCGCCAGAATCCTTTCGAACGCCTCCTTCTCGATCTTCTCGATAAGGAAAATACGTTCGAAAGGCTATTGAGCGTTGAGCATGTGGACGACAAGCTTATCAACAAGCAGATCTCATTGCTTGATGAAGAGAACGTTGTAGAAGGTCCACACACAGTTGATCAATTGGACGGACTCTACGAGGGCAATTATGAATCTACGATATCGAGGATACTTCAGGATATCTCGTTTGTGAACCGTCAGAGGAGGAATTTCCGTTTGTTCAAGGATTGGAACCCTGGTCATCGACCATGGTAAGTTCAAGTCTTTCATTCACATATGCTCCAGATTTTCTTTTTTATTAGGTTCTTTCTGCATACATAGACGAGATGCTAGAAGAAATCATGTACATTAAACGTTACTGCTCATGCTAACACCACGTCAGGAGACAAATGTTTCAATTATATGACAGCTCACAGCCCGGAGGTGAATGGCTCAAGGAGGCCATACCGCAATTCTTACAAAGGACGGAGCTCGTTCCAAATGCCAATGAAAGGATGAATCCAACAGATTATTTCGTCCTCGCTCCGAAACTCTTCGATCTCAAGCCCTATGATGTTGCCAATGAGCCAGAATCACGTGTGTGTCAACTTTGCCAGCTTCCTTTCGCGGGATATGTACGTTCTTGTTTCCGTACCAATCCTCCCCCCCCTTACCCAGAAGCTCTAGAGATGAATTTGTCTTAAGAGCTAGGACAGTCCGTTTGCATGCATGCTCCTGAGATAGGTTCTAGCTCTGGAGCTCTCTTCCTCAAAGAATCTTTTTCCTCTTTTTTTTTTTTTTTTGCAATGCTAACCTTTTGAGCAGCCAGGCCCTTCAAAGCTGCCACTGCCGCCTGATTACCCAATACAACCCGTTATTAACTCGCTCTACGACGCCAATTCACCTCTTGCGTACACTGTGACGCAACTGTACTGTAAACATGCGTACCACACAACTTGTATCTTTAAGTGGTGGGACAGGGCCAATGCCTACACCCACTCGTGCAGAATTTGCGGTCACATAGCGAAGCTCAACTGGGACCTTGTCGCGCTACCTCCCTTGGAATTCGATCCACCCTACGATCCAGATGTCCCAGGCTCAGGTGCTAGCAATATCTTTGCACATAACACGTTCGCCCATCGCCGTGCAGAGCTTCTGTTCCCGAAAGTTCCTGGTTCGCGCCCTGGCCGGGCGGGAGGGTTTGAACGGAGAGACGATATTTATAAGGATTTCGTTATAGCAGCAATGTATAACATACCGTCCCACGATAAAAACAGATTGGTAATTGACCCCACCAATCCAACCAATATATATGCGATCCATGATAAGATAGCACTCGAGTATTGGATGAAGGAGAACATGTTGGCTGCGGAATACTCCATGAACCCAATTCGATGGGATGCTTTGATGTTCGAACAGGACCAAATGGCGACGATGCCACCTTTGCCCGCACCTGTGAGTACTGCTTCACCCCTGAGCCTGGTTTTGAGTATCAGGCGAGTGTCTTGATCTCAAGTAGATGATGACAGGAAATGCTGGCATTCCCACGTATAGAAACGAATGTAGAATCATGGCTGACCTTATGTGTATTTTAGATACAGGCAGCGTATGATAGGAACGACTTAGAGGTAAAATCACCACCGTATGATCGGACTAAGATCAGAGGCATGAAGTTCACTGCTGCTGAACTTGCTGGCGGAGACCAGGCTTTGGGTCGAAGAGGTTATAGAGCTATCGGTAAGTGTAGATTTTTGAATTGTCACTTCCTAAGTTTCCATCGCCACTCTTACTCCAAGCACAATCTCCTTTCATTTCGACCCCTACTCCTCGCTCACTAACACTTCTCTCAGGTCGTGAACTCGGCAGCCGCTACATGGCATCCGTCGATAACAACGCCGATCCTTTGGATCCTAACTATAGATCTGTGTATGACATGAGTGAGAGGAGGGAACTTCGTCAAAGTAGATTCTTGCCACAGGTTGAGGCTGCGGAATTGAGAAGGAGGAGAAGAGCGAGGAACCAGAGGAAGAGGATGGCGGTCAGGGCGGAAGGGCAGGTGCTGGCAGGGTTCCCTGCTATTGCTTAGGGCGAGTATTGCCATTTTAAGGTTGAGATGTGAGGACATTTGAGGAGAATTCTTTCTCGTTGATATGGCTGTCGGGAAATGAGGGGGCTGTTTTCTACCATTGGAATTCATATTTATTTCTCAGTCATTACTTCTGATAAGAAGCCCATCGCTCAATATCCCAGCACCATTTAGCTATTGATTCCCGTCCAATATCGCGCTCTTGTAACCATTTTTAATCTCCCTCGTCTTCAAAACTACCTCTTTCGCTTAGCCACACCACCTTCTCAACCGCAGCTTCACGATCTATGGCCTATAGATTTAAATAAGCCGAGTTTTTTCATCGCCAAATAAAAACACGAGTTCTTGAATCACCAGAACTAGTTACCAAACCCGCCTAGGCTAATAATTGTTAGCCATTTGAATTCGGCGGGTTTGTGTCCCCCTTCCTCGTCCTCCTCCGAAAGTAAATCCTTCAACGACTAGGGTTTCTTACACCGGCATCCCAAATAAGGGGTGTCGGTGGTTCTTTTGTCTTTTTTTGTGTTTTGGTTTTTGGTCCTAAAATCTTTTCTATTTGTGCGGGCGTGAGATTTTTTGAGTGCTGAGCGGGGGCAGAGGTGGTTAGTCGAGTGAGCACCGAAACTTATGACGTCTAAAAGATTATTTTTCCTCTTCTACTTTTTTCCCCTGTGGAATGAACTATATGTGTTGTTTCATCCTCCTCAGCCATCAGCTAAAGCAATTCCACTCGGCCTTTAAATCTTCTCCTTCACTTTCTCCTCCCCCTCCACAGCAGACGCAGAACCCAAAGCCTCCCGGACGACCCTCAACATTTCCCTACACTCTTCAAAAGTAATCAAGCCCATCGCCTCATCCCAAGTAACCCATTTGGCATCTGCTACTTCTTTCTCTTGTAATTTTATTTCTTGAGGCTGAGGGATGAGGGCGGGGAAGTAGGTTACTTCTTTTCCTTTTCTTCGGATGGGATTCTTATATCTTTCCTTGAATTGAATCTCGTTCCCATCTTTGCTATTACATTGAAACTTTAGCTCTTGAACTGTGAAAAGGATGGTTTGGAAGCTTACGAGTACAAATGGATGATCTCGGAAGGGGAAATGGAAAGACCGGTTTCTTCGAAAAGTTCTCTACATGCTGTGTGCTGGATACTGACATCGGTGGCTTCGGGATGGCCTTTGGGGAAACACCAGAATGTTCGTGTGGGTTTACCAGGCGGGTGGCCTGGGGGTGGGAGGGTCTTTTGGGAGATGAGGAGGAGGTGGGTGTTGGTCGTGGAGGGTTTTGTGGTTGCGGGGAGGGAAGGGAGCAGGCGGAGGGGAATGATACCGTAGGAGCGGTCTGTTATTGGTGGGAAATTTGAGGTTGACATTTTGGGTATGGTGTTGAGAGGAGGTCAGAGAGGTGGGTGAGAATGAGAAAAGAGGATTGTAGGAGGGCGTTGAAGAGAGAGATAGCGGGAGGTAACAAGATCACGTGGACCTGCCTGGATATACGGTATGAGTCAGTGTTAGACTTGAGGCTAAGAGATGAAAGCTCTTTATCTGCGAAGATGACAGGGATGCGTGATTATGACTTGCCTGAAGCCGATAAGGAGAAAAGAGCGGTGTTGAAATGCAGCTCGAGTGTTACACAGAGGCAGCAGATAGTCTCGGGAACTGGAAAGGAGAAGCGAGACTGAGGTTGCTCAGGAAGAAGAAGGCGAACAATTTCTAAGAGAAATAGGAAACTTTAAGAGGTTATGCTCATATGTACGCGCTAGCTAGAACTCATCAGTACACTCTAGAATGCTGGTGAATTCCATTTCTGTGCTTGCGCCAGATGGTTGGTAGGTAAACCTATCAAGGTCATGAAGAGGAATTGTGTACTGGAAAATAGATTTTTAATCATATCTACAAAGAACATTCACTTCCAAGCTCTCAATTCAGATCCCCCGTGTCTTGCAGACTAACATAGCCCAAACTCCTAATGCTCCTGCTCCAAGCCTCTCCTCTTCTTCCCCTTGACCCTCTTCACCAAGATATCAAGATATAAATGACTTTGAGATCGAAATTGACGCTGCCGTAGCAGAAAGTAAAACCCGCTAAAAGACTAGTATAAGATAGACTGCAAAGGAGAGCCGAGAAGGAAATTCGAAGGAGGTAGACAGATATATTGCTCGTCATGCACGATATGGTATGAGATGGCTTCAGAGATTGGTGCTACTTCTTCATCTCCACGTAGTTAGCTGGAAAAATGCCGGTTCGAGTACCAATGATTCCAGTCCTGTTCAAGGTTAGTTTCCCTGTTGGACATTGCAAAGAGAATACATACCACCAGTCATTCGTACTCTCGGTCTTCTTTGTCACTGTAATGATATCGCCCTTCTTGAAGCCCAAATCACCTGGTTGATCTGCATCGAATGTAAACAATGCCACAGCTTCGTTCTGCCTCAAAGTTCCAGTTTTGTTCTGGAAAAGTGGCTTCGGTGCAGCAGGTCGTCCTGGTCCAACCTTTCCACTTCCTGTTGGACTTCTGGGGCTATCCGAGAAGGTATAGTCATCGTCGAACCCACCACGGCCACGACCGGCGCCTGTTCCAAAACTGTTGATCCGTGATGAACTTCCTGTTGGCGTGCGGTCGTAGATATCATCCGCCCAGGTACTCGCTCTCTTCGGCCTGTCCTGGTATACGTAGTCGTTGTCCCCAGCATTGACGCTTCCAGTACGATCCCTCCTCACACCTTCGCCAAATGCACTTCCTCTTCTGCCTTCCCAGACAACATCGTCGTGTCTATCATCGTAGACTGGAATATCGTTGTAAGTCGCATCGTCGCTAGGTCCGATGCCCGCAAAGACTCTCGAGTTCAGGATATTCATCAACGGCTGTGCCGCAGGCGGAGGTCTCACAGCTCCCGTTAACAGCTCTGCAGCCGTGAACCTCCTTCCATAGAGCTTCTCATTCGCATCCCTTCTCTCTATAATGGCTGATCCCTCTAAACTCACACCAGCAAAAAGACCCTTCGTCTTACTATAGCTGAAGATCCCCGCAACGCCCTTCATGCTCGCCGCTCCCGCCGCCTCGGCATTCCGTCCCACCGGTCCAGCAGCTATCGAAACATTTCCACCCAATGTGAGAGATCCTGCTTGTGAGAATGTTCGTACAGCAGCTGCGTCGTTGAGGATGAATACAAAGTCCGTGAGCTCGAAACCAATTTGGCCGCCGAATCCGGCGCCGCCGGTGCCGATTGCTGAGGGGGCGCTCCAGGTGCCGTCTGCGAGACGGGCGACGACTACTCCATTTCCGTAGCGTGCTGAGCCGAGGAAACCGGCTTTGATGACTGTGAGGATTGCGAGACCCTGAGCTTCCGGTTAGCTGTGTTCGGCGAGGCTGTGGACTTGCAGATAGAGGAATAGGATAGTACCTTTGCGTTGGCGAGGATTTGAGGAGGAATGATCTTGTCTGGTCCAAAGGCCTGGCGGGGGTCGACAAACGAAGCTAGAATCTTGCCGCACTTTTTACATTCCGCTGTCGAGGCTGTCAGTTGGATTGTTCTTGATGCGAGTTGTCTACTGAAGGTGCTTACACGCCATAGACGACGGGAGAGGGTTGTGGATTCCCATATTGACTTATTTGTCCCGACCGATCAGAATGTTCGAGTGAAGAAGAGGGTTTGTGAAAGATGCGCTGAGCCGGAGCGCTTGGTTGGAAGGTAGTGGGGTAATATATTGCTCGAAGGATTATGTTATCCCTTGCTGGACCGCAGATCTGCCGTCTATGCAGCTATTGTAGAAAGAAGCAAGCAAGCTCGAATGTGCAGCTCAGTATCGCCCTCAAGAGCGATTCTTCGTCGAGGCAAAAATGCGACGGAGGTTGGATAATCGTTCCTGATGCGCGGTCCGCTTACTTTACCTTTCGGTATGATGTAGGGCTATCCGCCACTTTGTGGCTCAGCTCCACGCGTTTGAACCCAAACTCCGGGTCGACTTTTCGCCGCCTGGTTCTACGGTTCCTCTACGGGCGTAAAGATCATTACTCCATCACAGCAATCCTGACAGCTACAGACATTACGCAGAGTTGCTGCCGATAAGAAACCCCGCTCACAATTGCAACAAGCCAAAGAAGCAAAACTAAGCTCGGGCGCCTCAAGCGCAGCCGGAGCCTTGAGAACAAAGATCACCTTTGAAACAAGCCGTAGAACATCCAAATCCACCTCCGTCGAATCCGGTCTCGAACACATAATTCTCTACGATACAAGAGAAATATACAAAGACGAACATAACTTTGCGCCAAGCTTGAGATAAGACCTACTGGCCAAGAGATCGCGAAGGCACAAGGAAGCAGGATGTCAGACGCATACGAGCGGGAGCGCCAAAATAACTCGCGGCTTGCGGAGTTGTCGTCGAAGGTTTCGGCGCTGAGAGGAGTGACGGTTGATATTTATGATAATGCTAGGTCGCAGGATGTCATTGATAATACGGTATGTCTCTTTGAGAAGCCAGAAATGGGCTACCGAGGTATAGCTCGAAGCTGACGGTCAACAGTCTGATACTTTTTCGTCAATGAGCACGAGTTTGAAGGGCTCTGCTGGCAGGCTGGGACGAATGGCTGCGAGTGGGAACAAGGTTGCGATATTGAAGCTCTCCGGGATGATTGTCGGGGCGGTGCTGGCATTGTGGTTTATATGGGGTCTGTTCGTCTGAGGACAGCGAGAATAAAGAATAGGGGAGGCTTGAAGGCTTCTATTATGGATATTGTATTGTACGAGGACTTATAGAACATTCTGCAGCATAGCATTGGCGTTTGGTTTGGGGAATAGCGAATTGAGTTGGTTGTACGCTCTCTGGTCATCACTTTATCTATATTTGAAGGCATATGCAGAATTGTACAAGCAGGTGTGGACTGCTCGCAGGTGTATTTTCTAAATCTTGCTTCTGTTTCCGCTTATTGCCATACATTTGAGAACAAATCCTCGCCCGCACCGAATCCAGTCGCGGGCTTTGCGGGTGTGTTTCCAGCAGCAGGTGTAACTGGAGCAGCACTACTCCATCCTCCAAAGTCATCATCTGCTGCAACCTTAGGGGCTGCCCCTGCTGTACTGAATCCTCCTCCTCCACCGGGTACGATACTGGTGTTTGCCAATGACCCACCTGAACCCCATCCAAATGCACCAGAGCTTGTTTGTGGAGGAGCTGGTTTAGGTGGAGAGCTGGGCTTAGCAGAACTCCATGCGTCGTTTGATCCCCAAGCGTCATTATTTGCCCATCCGCTCATTGCTGGAGGCGACTGAGGCTTGGGAGGGGGAGCGGGTTGCGAAAGGTTAAATACAGAAGAGGATTGAGGAGTTGGAGATGCAATTGTTTGCTTTGGGAGTGCCTGCGGTGGTGGAGAGGCGGCTGAGAAATCGAAAAGGTCGCCAAGACCAGAGCTGGTGTTAGTAGTCGAAACAGGGGTTGGCATGCCAGGTGCTGAATCGAAGGCACCGAAACCGCTAGATGAGCTAAATCCTCTCGATGGCTGTGGTGGTGGAGCGGGCTTTGCTGCTGGCTTCATATCAAAGAAGCTACCTCCGCTCAGAGGTGGGGGTGAGGTCTGAGAAGGTGCTCGCTGATGGCTGGAGATATTACCCAGCCCTGAGAACGCGGACGGCTTCTGCTGAGTCTGTATAGGAGGAGACTGGGGTCCACCAAAACTTAAGCTGCTGAAAGCATCGTTCATTCCTCCAAAACTTCTCTGTGTAGGTGGGGGCGATTGCATCCCGCCGAAAGATCCTTGGGAGACATGAGAGGATTGTTGTTGGGGTTGTGGTCGAGGGGCTGAGGCGTACAAGGAGAGGATAGATTGCTTCAAATCTGGTCTTGATTGGGTGCCTGGAGTGGCTGCTGCACTGGAGGGTCTATTTGGTGGAGGAGCTTCTGTTCCAAAGAAGTCTAAGCCGAGTAACGAGTCCGCAGGCTTGGTCTGCTTCGGCGGGGCAGGTTCTGCCTTTGGTGGAGGTCTGGTAGCGATTGGAGCTGCAGTACTTGCTCTAGGGGGTGGAGGAGTGTCGTCTCCAAAGAGATCCTGCTGTGGCGCTCTTCTGATCTGAGATGGACCCTGTGCCGCAGGAGAAGATCTCTGAGAGGTAGAGCGCTCGATGGCCTGTTTCTCCTTCACCAAGCTCAAAGGTACATCGTCGTCGCCATCAGCATCGAGAGTCGATGGATCCGGCATTGGCCCCTCCATAACCCATCTCTTCGACTCGTACTTCGTCCTGATGAAGTTCTCAATCTTTGCCTCTGAGGGCACGTGTCCTGGCGCCAGCTTTGCTTCCCAGTATTTGTTTGCTCTCGAGTTACCCCATTTCAGAACACTTTGTAGTTGCTCATCTGTCCATGCGTCGAGGTCTACCGATTTAACTCTGCTTATATGCGTGCCCATCCCTCGATGTATGCCAGAACATCTTATGCAGATGAAAATACCCAAGTTCCAACTCGCCCATCTTGGATCTGACAGAATACATTAGTACAGAAGGTAGTGAACAGACAAGAGAAAGACACTTACGCTTATTCCTTTTGCAATCCGCACACGTCTTGTTCCCCTCCAGTTTCACAAGGCTCTTAAGAGTCTGGGTGTTCCGCGCAGCGCGCTCCGCCGCTGGATCGGGAGCTCTCCTCGACATGATGGGCTAGCGGATGTGTAATCAAGGCGAAGGAGAGTATCGAATAATGTGACGTTATGAATGGAATGGTGTTCTGAGTTATTCCAAAGGGAGGCCTTGATTCCACATCGCAAGTGTGGCTGTGTGGCTGGATGGAATTCTAGGGTGTGTCACAAACGGAGCCCGAGATTTAGCCGATAATGTACCAGGGATGAACATTCATCTGACGTCGTCAATTGGTGGGGAACGGCAACGTTTGAAATAGTTCTGCAGTTGTATTTGTGCCACCATCTACAAGTATTCCAAAGAGTTTCCTTTCTTTTCAGCTTCATCATCTCTCCTCTGCTGTCCATCTCCCTACAAATACTCATGCGCTTCCCTAACTTCCCAACCATCATCCAGACATTCTACAATCTCAGCAACTACACTCGTGTTTCATCACAAGCTCAATACAAAGCTCTCAATCCTTTCACTCGAGCCACTGTTAACAAGTCAAAGCCTACTATCCCATTCCTATCTAGTCTCTTCAGTACCAGCAGCTCTTCCTCCAACATGTCTTACCCACTCCAAAAGAGCGACGATGAGTGGCAAGCAGTTCTCTCAAAGGGTATATCTTCCAGTTTACATTTACCATGGGCACTTAGCTAACAATTATATAGAGCAATTCCGCGTAATCAGAGAAAAGGGCACCGAAGCTCCCTTCACGGGCAAATACGACAAGCACATGCCAGATACCGGAGTCTACACCTGCGCTGCCTGCGACGCCCCTCTCTACAAAGCTTCCCACAAGTTCAAGTCTGGTTGTGGATGGCCGGCATACTTCGACAACATCCCGGGAGCTGTCACTCGCCACACCGATAACACACACGGAATGCAGAGGACAGAGATTGTTTGCTCAAACTGTGGTGGACATTTAGGACATGTGTTCAAGGGCGAGGGACACCCAACACCCACAGATGAGAGACATTGTGTCAATAGTATCAGTATGAAGTTCTCGCCGGAGGACAAGGTGGTGGATAAGACGGATAGCAAGGTTTAAAGTTCGGTGGAGGAGTTGGTAATGGTGGCAGCAGGATTGTCCTGAACATGGTGGGACATTGATTTATGAGCGGAGGCATTGGGTGGTGGATGTGACAAGAATGGTAGATCGACAGTAATGCAATGACTAAAAAAAAAAAAAAAAAAAAAAAAAACTCAAGATATATCCACGAATAGATTTCGCTGCGATTCAATGTGGCATCGAGGAGAACTTTCCTATCTTTCACTTTCAGCGACCGGAGAACCTCCTGTCATTTTTTTGATTCCCCAGTGGGCACAATATTATACATTTCCATAGCAGTATCGCTACATCATAAGTTTTGATTTCACTAAGGTTCATCTATCTATTCCAGCAGCATTCTCCATCTCAAAGTGCTGGATAAACAATCATCCGAAATTACAATCGCTATACCATCGTCCGCTCGTATAAAGTCGCTATTCCCCAAGTCTCGGTTATCGAGTCGTCATTCCCTATTGTGTCAATTCCAAGTTTCCAAGCCCTTCAATCCGTGTTTACCCTCTTTCTCCTCCGCAACCTCCTTTACTATCCTCCAAATATGCCCGTTGGATTCAGCACAATAGGCACCACCACTGCTAACAAACCCTCCTCCGTTGCTCTTATCTATTTTCAACTTGTTCTCCCAAAACTTCCGTTGGTATTTGCAGTACTCGATCCATTCGGGTATATCCCTCGCTTCCACCCAAAATGGTGGCTTTTCGTATGGTTTGCTAGCTGGTCGGATATAAATTTTTCGGTATGGCCATTCAAGGCCGTTTTGATCGAACATCTTTGGATTGCTGATGATCTCCTCCAGTCGTTTCCGTTCGGCTTCTTTAGCTGCTTCTACTGCGTGCTCGCATGCTGTCTTGACTCTGAAGTCGACTAGTGCAGTACGACTGTAAAACGGATATTTACCTCCTCTGTTCACGTAGTCCTGGATCTGCAGTGAAGTTGGACGTTCGAAAGTTTTCCATAAGTCTTCTCTTGCTTTCGCGTCTAACTTGGAGACTGTGGTATCTTCCGTGTTGGTTTTCTTGCGTTCAGGCCGAGGCTGCTCATCGCCCTGGTCTGGGCTCCGTGCGATTGTTCTTGCACTTGTATCGACCACGATGGTATCTTCAGCGTCATCGCCTTGCTGTTCCTGCTGGCCCTGTCGGTTCTGCTGGTCCCTGTCTTGCTCCATGGCCCACTCTGGCTCCTCTATAACTTCCGGTGGGGGCGAGAGAGAAGAGGCTCGTGAGCTAGCCTCTTTGTCTATATTCGAGTATGGGACTTCAGCATTCTGGGTGCTTCGATCCTCATCCTCAGGATACTCTGCAGCAAGGTTTGCTTGTAAGTCTTCCCTTGTCGTCTCGACTTTCGTTCTTTTAGTTTGAGCTTCGCCCATTATCTTAGCTAGTTTCCTCTTTCTTGTTTGAACCATTTTGACTTCTCTTGGTCTTGGATTTTTGCGTGAGAGGTTTGTATGCGTTGTTGCCAAATTTTACTTTGACGAAGAAGTAGTGGTTCCTCAATTATTCTTTTCCCACAGTAAATTTATTGCGATTGTTCGATAAATTTAAAAATTCCAAGCTATATTTTTCATTTTCTTCTGAGTATTTGTATCTGAACGGAGCTAAAGCACCTGCCAACCAAGAAGGGACTGGCATATCTACTTTTTTGTTCAGTACCTGACTCTCAGTCCCTCTGGGTACGAGCCGAACCTTAACCTTTTCGAGACGATTGGAAGCACTCGTGAAGCAACCAATTTGGTCCTGTGAGCACATCATTTTGAATCTTCTGATCTTGCCTGGACATTCCTCCAGTTCGGTATGTACATGTACTTTAGCGTCACGATCATTTCGAGTAAGTCCCATGGTTTCGGGCGATTGGGCCGATCGAAGATGTCTAGGTGAGGCTGGGAGATTGAAAATGTTGGTGAGGTGCCATCTCCTGATCTCGAATATTTTCGCACGAGATCTTGCTTTTTGAGTGTATAATACGAGGCCGGCAAGTCTCGAGAAAGAGGTAGAGGGAAGGGAGCCGCATTGGGGAAGGAGCTTGCTGGAACTGTATCGGAGCGCTATATCAAGACCCCACGAGTTGCTGGGTAGGAGACAGGATTGAAGGACTTGGTGGACCAATGATTTCATTAAGCTAGGTATGTTGTATTTGCCTAAAAACCCTTTGATCTATTTGCTTTGTTCATTCGTTGATCTCAAACTACACCAAAATTCGGCGGTTTGTTCCTATGAATAACTGCCCATTTCGATGCATCATCCCCCACTTTTCCTATTGACGAATTGTTTCATTCAGTGCGGCTTCCAGTCTCTTGATTTCTTCTTCATTGCGTTCCAACTTTCTTGTGAGGTCAGCTCCAGCTCGTATCTTATAGTTTATTAGAATTTTCATAATCAAGATGAGGTGGAGATGTACGATAGCGGTGTGATGGCGGCTGAAAACCCAACAAGGCAGGGGCGCGGCCCTAGCATCCACGACAGTCTTCGAAGGATTTCCGGCAGCATCGTGGTAGACAAGTGGGCTTTGATGAGGTCGAGTTGTGTGTTAGGGTCTTGATATTTAACATGATGAATATCTTGGGTTTCAGGTGATGTGCTATAGTGGAATGCCGTAGGAGCAGGAGATGGCGAGACTGGTACCCGCCTCGCGTACAATGAATTTGACACTTGGCTAAACCAAGACGATCTTAACTTCAGCACACTTGTCCTTTCTACAATTTTGCAAATGTAAGGTCAACTCTTTTAGTAGTCTATGATCTTTTACAACAGCAGCAAGATTACTGTTCAATCTTGGCATTATGGTATCTCTCTATCGAAAAGTCTTGCTGTTGGCCTTGTCCTTTGCCTGTACTAGCATGTGGAAATCTAGTATACATGTATGTACTCCTTTCCTCGCGCTTTCAAAGTTTAATATGCTGCCAGATTCAAGCCTGTAAGAGCGTTTAGCTAATGAATGTATCAGTTCACGGCAGTACAAAACCTGCTTGAAAGGGATCGTACTCAAAAGAAGACTCTTCAACAATTATGAGAAGACATACAAGCTCAATCCCGACACAGTCTCCAAAAAGTGATTAAGGCTAACGCAATCGACGAAAAATGAGTGAAAGGCAAATTTTGAGGTTGTGAGGGGGCGGAAGTGGAGGAAGTAATGATCAACTGCGGGGTATTCAAAAACTTTGTGGTGATAGGAATGCTGGAGGCATGAGGTGGTTAGCAGCGTGGCGTCTCAATCTCTCATCCTTCCTTGGACTTTGTTCAGGTATGCTTAAAATGGGATACTGCAAATAGTCTGGGGTCGTGATCTTGAGTTTCACTCTGAATCACTCTGAATCAAAAGAGATGCGGCTCGGTGAGGGGGAGTCGAGAAAGTCTCAGCGATTTTTGGATAATGAAAACTTTAGGTCTGAAAAGTGAAGCGGGGTATCAATTTACAAGACCCTTTCGCACACCTTGCCATCTGACTCTAGTTTCAATAAGATGCACTACAAGAAGATTAGCATCAAACCATCCCCTGGCCTTCCTTCATGTCCTCTTTTCTCCTTGATCCATTTTCCTTCACTTCTTTCTAGACTGAGATTCGGGCACAGTCACCTCAGCTTTCTGTCTTTTGATTTCTTCCTCCCATGCAACCCGAGTATCCAGCGACTGCTTCAACTCTCCTCTTCCTCGAAATCTCCATTCCGTTAGAGGCTGACTTATGTCATAGACGTGGAAGTCGAAGAACAAACTTATGTGGACGGGACAAGATAGCCTATGAATCCAATGAAAAATAGTTGGAAGCCTATAGCTCTTGGGTTTTGCTGCAGCTTCATTGCCTGAAGTATTGCCCGCAAAATTTTGGGAGATTTTTGGTGATCTGCCTAAAAAATTTGAAAGCTCGGTATGTGTTGGAGACTCTGATAACGAGGCTTCCTTAGTTACAGAAGACACAGAGAAGCGCGACTCAAGAACTGACTTGTTAATGTAGTGGTGATGCCAAACAGGACTGGTGCAATTCGGAAGACTCGGGATTGGTAGTCTGGTATGGGGTTCGGTGACCGTGAATTCCCAACTAGACCAGACTAAGGTAGAAAAGGCTGGATCCCAATTGTGACAATCTCTGAACATATTCTATCACAATTCCAATATTTTTGTTGCATTTGAAAAAATATAAGCATCATGTTCAGGCACGATGTTATCTCTTTATCGAACACTCCTGGTATGGACTCTACCCAACGTATGGTAGTTTGCCGCCATTTCATAAGTAGTTCTATTCAATCTCTTGCGCTCTCTCGAGAAAATTAAGACCGGAATGTTCCTGCTAACATAGTAAATAATACAATGGATTACTGGGTACTGGATGAAAGGCTGCGGAGACAGCAGAAAGTCATTCGCGTCTTGTGTGAAGAAGAGAAAGCTCAAGGTGGGGTACCAATATCGAAGCTGAATATTTGTGAAAATTGCCATATTGTAGATGAAAATAGGAAACGGTTTTGGGAGGGGGTATGGAATTGATTGTCGAAGGGCTGAGAGGGATTCTAAAGAGGCTTGGCGGATTTTGGTTAAAATCTACTTACTTCCTTTGGTCAGCTTTCTTCTCTGGGGCCGTCCTTGGATTTCGGACAGGCTTCTCGATCTAAAGTAAGTAATGACTGGTAAAGTGGTGGGGCACATCATGATGTTGTTAGACTAAAATCCATTGCTATGAGGGGTTCTAGGCTGTCTATCCTATGCAATTGCATCTCAGATACCAGTCATTCCCCAGACTTTGGTGCTCGAAACCACCATATGGTAACTCATTGCCGTCAAGAAAACATTGCGATTTTCGTAATAATCCATCCCCAAGTTCTGTACTCGCGCTTCGGGAAATTGAATGCTGTCGTTCAAGGTTTCGATTCGTGTGCCCTACGTAGGAAGTCAGTGATCATTCAGCCCAAATGCTTGGGGAAAGACGCACATGTTCATACCAAGAGGTGTTCGGGTTCCGTAGATATAGGACCCCAAACCAATCGTATGAACCGCGATGTATACGTAAACTAATTCAAGAACAACCTCCAAGTCTCGCGCTCTGTTCTTCTAGTAAGGCTTGGCGGTGTAGCACTTGGTGATAGTCACCCCCGTCTCCTGTACCAAAGCCCACATAGGAGGTCTCATTCTCGCACCGTACTCATCATGTGTCTCCCACTCCCAATAGAAGACAGTGCTTCGGCCATAATGCCAGCCTTGCTTCATGATCTTTTTCTTACCGGCATCGATCATCTTCTTCTTCTCAGCCTGCCACTTCAGCTCGGTGGTGAATCCCATCGCTGGCTTAGGGTCGATCCAGCCTTCAGGTTGACCGTCGATGTAGATACGGATAACGTTTGGCTTGATAAAGGGGTCGAATTTGGTCTCGAATTCCTCTGGATCTTCTTGCTCGGGACCCTTTGCCTTCTCCTTGCCAATTGACTTTGCCTGCGCAAGGGCTGGGGCCTGGAATGTTGCCGGAGCAGGAGCCATGGTGGGCTTGGGAGCCATGGAAGTCATGGAAGCCTCAGGATCCTCGGAATCAGCACGAGCACGCTTCTTCTTTCGGTCGTTGCGGCGCTTATTGTTAGAGCCTGATTGCTTCTTGGGTGCTTGAATTGTCTCAGCGGGACTTGGGCTAACCTCCTTCTCAGCCATCTTCGCAAGCTCCTTCAGGTTCTCGGTTGATTTGTGGACGATTCTGATACGACCATCCTTGAATGGATTGCCGGCGGAGGATGTAGGTGAGCTACCGAAGCCAGAGGTATTGACGGTGGAAGGAGTAGAGTTGGTGGTATTGGCGTTCGCAAAGGCGGAGGGCGCAGGCTCGGCAGCGAAGAGATCGTTGATAGTCTTGGTGGGTGTGGTGAAGAGGCTATTGGGGTTGGTGGAAGATGGTGGAAGTTTGGGAGCGTTGGGGGTCAATCGATTTGCAGCGGCACGGCGTTCTGCCATGGCCTTACGACTGTAGTCGATGGTTCTACCGTAATGGATGTCCAAGCCAACGAAAGGGTTGCCACGACGAATCGCAGAGCCCGATGGTGTAACGTCGTTGGTAAGGGACTGGGAGGTAGGGTTGAGGTTGTCGGTCGAGTTCGAGGTTCGCAGCTCTTGGACTCTTTGAGGCCGAGCACCAGGATATGGTCCGTTGCGCTCGCTGTTTTCGAGGCTAAGGCGATTAAGGGGTTTATTGCTGGATAAAGTATCGTCCACGGGTAGTTCCGTAGGCGCCATTTTGCCGAGGGCAGAAACGTTGTTGTGGTTGCGTTGAGTTGAGGGCGGTGAGGGAGTTCAGACGAAGAGTTGTCAAGAAGAAGACGGACTCGCTTGGGAGAGGCTGGTGGGATTCAGCGTCTGCTTAATCGTAAAGGTGAGAGCCCCAATAAATTTCTGCGGTTAATGTCCTATGGAAAGACGGAAGAGGGCGGAAGCAGTTCACTTTTTGAAAGACGCATCTTAAGTCAGAGCTTTCCAACTCCACCGCAACTGTCAGCCCCTGGGACTTTGCAGTGTGTCACATCCATCTCTGAGGATATATGACTTTAATATGATCTGTGTGCATCCGAGAGAATGGGTGCTTTCACTCTACTTGTTAAAGAGGTCATGATTAATTACTATGATCTCTTAAATGTGCTTTGAAGTGAAATTTATTTCTTGATGTATATCATTTCAGCGTCCATCAAAAGGAGTCAGTGAGCCCCCAGGTATTCTGAAAGTTTCTTAAGCTTTTTTCCCTTTCATGATAGTTCTCAATTGCGCAAAGCTTTTGAAGTGTTGCACCTCCTCATCGCATATCGTTTGAACTAAGCGAGTTCTGATTAGCCCATTAAGCGAGCCCCTTTCGAATGCTCTGAGACAAATGAAAATGCACCCTCAACACAAGACACGGAGCACAATGTATATTTTTGAATGGGTATCTCAAATTTGGAGACTGTTTATAGGATTCTCAAGGACTATGGGTAGTGCTCCAGTTTCCATAGCAGCTGGAAGACATTTCGGTCACGTGTTACTGGTTTCGCGTTCAGAATGGGGTGACATGAAAAACATCATCATCAGAACCGACATTGCTGACGGATTCGATTACTAGGATTAGATTTAGCATAGGGACCAAAGCTATTCGTTCTCATCTTCTACTGTGGGGCATGCAGTGCGTACTTGAGGGGCAGGCTTGCATTTTGCTTTGTGGGAGCTCCGAGTGCGCATCAAAATTCGGCGATGAATATTATGAGATTTAGAACGAGACCATATCACAGTGCTTTCAAGTGATTTCGACACAAGAGTGGCTTGACGTGATCATTGAATTGCCTATACAAAGTCCTAGCAGCTTCTGGGTTCCAGCCTAGAGCCCTCAAGAGAATACAAAATCAGAAGCACAGCACACATTAGAAATCCTCCACAGGAGCACCAGTAAAACCTCGCTGCTTCTTGGCGTGCAGTCGAGGGAAAAGGTATACTCCTTTTGGCTGTTGCCCCTATCTACTTTCCAAGTTCAAAAACAAAAAGCATTTCGAAAAAGTCCTATCTCCTTTCAACTCCCAACAAACAAGCAAATGTAACAACTTTCTTACAATTTCCTCCGCTCATCTTATATCCTGACTAAGACTCCAAGTTCATATCCCGTTCACCTGATGCCATATTTATATCCCTGCCGGCCGCGTGCCTCAACCCCGAGTTCATATCCCTTCCTCCCTTGGACTACACGAGAGCCCAAGGGAACACTTGCCATTTGTCTCCGTTGTCGTTTGTCGTTTATTGCGTGTCCAGATAGTCATTACTTCCTCGCCGATTCGTTGAGTGTTTTCGTTGCTTGCTACCAGTTGTGGTAGCGGCGCCGGAAGTTGTGTGAATCCAATTTTGGGAAGGTACGATGGTCTAACTCAAAAGGGAAGTTCGGTGATGTCAACATTGTCGTTCCATAGTCTCATCCTCTTTGGTCGTGGTTGAGGTTCGACCATTGGCTCCTTGCGTTTGTGGCTGGGTGCCAGAGGACTACGATCTGTTGGAAGGTAGTTTCGAGTCCATTGATCTTGAGTTCTGGTGATTGCCGGTTTTGTCGATGATTCGGGAAGTGTTGATATGGTGTCGCGTGATTTTCTGATATCGACTTCGAGTTGAGGTGTGATGGCAGGCAATGCAACCTTGTACGATCTTGGATCTGCCTCGCAACTTCTGATGATGCTGCTGAGCTTCTCCGCTTCTGTTCTGGTTGCCGAAACTTTTTCTTCTTGACGTTGGGTGAATCTTGCGACGATTCGCCTTTGAAGCCTTTCGTTTAGTTCCTCGTCGACTTGAGGCTCATCGGCGGTTTGTGGCTCATTTGTTGGCGCTGGGACACATTCTTTGCCAGATCTTCTTCTTTCTTTGTTGAATTTACTGCGCGCTAGGTGGAGTCTTGTCGTTGGGGCGCAGGATGATATTGGCATAGCTTCCGAAGTGGGCGTTGATGGAAGTAGATTTCGTTCTGGCTTTGGAAGTGGAGCTGTTGTCACAATTAGCATAAATTTTGGAGTTGAGGAAGTAGGCACATACTTCGGAGAATTCCTGATTCAACCGATCCTGTTTGTGCTCGCTGTCGGTCAAGCGAGCGCAAGAAAGCTGAGTTTTTGAATGTGAGCCTCAATTTGGGTGTCAGTTTGTTGACTCTAAACCTCAACTTAAACGAAGGTTTATTGATAACGAGTCTCAGTTTTAGTGCTGATTTCTTGACAATGAGCCTCAACTTGGGTGCTGGCTTGGGTTTGTTGACGATGAGTCTGAGTTTCGGTGCTGGCTTTTTGACAATGAGTCTCAACTTGGGTGCTGGTTCGGGTTCGACAACAGGCTTATTGACGATGAGCCTCAATTTGGGCAGTTTTTTGACAATGAGTCTGAGTTTTGGTGCTTGTTGTGCCAGCTTGTTGAATATGAGTCTTAACTTGGGTGCTGGCTCAGCGACAGGCTCGACGAAATGTCTTTCGGAGAATTCAAGAGCTAATTGGGCGACATTTCGGAGTAGGTTTGGGTGCTGAATGGCCTGGGACCGAGTTTTGTAGGCTTTGGTGACATCCTTCTGATGTTTCTTGACGCTTTTCAAGATTCTTTTGCTGATTCGGTATTGTTCGTCGATGGGACTGAGGGTGAAGTCGGTGGGCTGGCTGGCGATATGCTCTTGTTGGCGGGTCTCGCTGTCGTTGGAGACGGATGCTTCAAAGTTGGAAGACATCTTGACTGAGTTGGATGTTGACTTTGGGCTGGTCAGCTTGAGATCAGACAAAACTATACCAGCTCGACAAAATAATCAAAACAATAGATACAGGAGAGAGCAGAGATATACTTGCATGCCATGCCATGTCTAGAGGAGCCAGGCTCCCCCTTCGGGCTAGGAATGGTTTTTCCTAATTGTAGACATGCAACAAAATCCAACAGAGAATTCCCAATTGGGATATTCTCCAGAAACTCCCAATTGGGTAAGGAGAGTGCTCTGAGCTCCCCCTAAGTCACGAGCTTATGACTAGCACTAAAGCAGTAATTCATGTCGAACTGGGTCTAAGCTGAAAGAGCAGAACCAAAAAAATAAAAGAAGCACGTGAAATTGACTCACATTTCGTACTGTTCGAGTTTGTTTGAAGTTTGAGCGAAGCTGCAGGCTTCGAGTATCGATGTCGGTTCTGTGGAAGTTAGCGATATTGTGTGGAGCGATGGAATTTTAGACATACTGGTTGTTCTTTCTGTTCTCGATGGAACTTGACTTGTTTCTTCTTCTGGCCGTTGCGACTGCTGTGTTGTGTGTTGTTGGCGGTCGCTCGTGCGTGACTTCTTCTGCTCTATGCTAGATTTTGAGTTCGAGTTCACGAGAGTGATAGCAATGGAGGAGTTTCAAGGGAGAAAGTACTTACAGGTTGTGTTTTTTGCTTGATGCTCGGTGAGCTTATTTGACTTGATTTTGGCGGCTGGTTGTCGTGTTTGGAGGTTTTCTGTAGCTGTTCTCTGTGACTTGGAAAAATGTGTTCGGGTGATGGAGGACGAGCGAACATTGTGGGAACAGAGAGGGGATTATAAAGGGCAGGAAAGGACCTAAACTAGATCTTCCTATTATTCTCAATCGTGGTATCGTGAAGAGTCACACTGTAGTCCTCATGATGTAGTGTTCTAGAGAAATATACTGAATATATTGTTATCCCCGATCCCCGATGAACGTTCTTTGGGACCGACTCAAACTCAAAATTTTGACAGCTGTACCCACTCAAGCGACATACCAGACACGACATTCGGGAGGACACTCAGGGAAGGGACGAAGAATACAGAAAGTAGTGACATAAATGCAGGCTCAGCGCGGAACTTCGGGAGCATTCGCGCTGCACAAATGATCCAGCGTTCACCTCAACACTGTTGGCCCCAGAACTGTAAACGGAATTTTGAATGAGAGAATCAAGTTGGTGATCAGCCATCTCCCACACATTAACGAGTCTCCCTTCAAGGGTTCTATCTTTCGGGGACCGGCATTTTTTCCCCCATTATGAGTCTTCAAGTGAAGTTATCGATTGGTAAGTAAGAACATGGCGTGGGTTACTGCGATCGCATGAAGTGGTTCGCTAGTGGAGAAGCCCCTTATTGGATGCAGTTTGTCGTATCTCGGTTACACGCGAACACTGACCAACTCGTCCCAAAACGTAGCCCGTAGTCAACTACGGGCTACGTTTTGGGACGACCTCTGCCTCATTCCATACCAACCATCATGATTTTTGACAGACAGCCTGATCACGATCTTTCGGAAAAATGCGGAGGAAAGGAATATCACGTGATACTCCAGAAGTTCCAAGATGTGGCTGAAATGGATAAAATGCAGCATAAAAGAACCCGAATTAGATGCACAATCATGTAAACAGGCTCTAAATATCATTTGATAAAGGTGATTAGGTCCTAGATTGCAGAAATTCAAAACGACTCGAAAAGGGGATCTGACGAAAGGGACAGGGTGGGAACAGCGCTTGGGTCGATAGAACCTCACAGTACTCACAACCAGTTAAATTGAAATACTGGGACACCAAGTGTGAGTCAGAGCATAGAATTCTGCAGATGAAGCTAGAAATGCTATGCTAACTACATCTAAGTTGACCAGCAAAAAGCACAGGCCTCCGTGACGGAATTAGGTCTGCGAGCCCTGAGCGACCAACAGTAAGCAACATTTGGTACCCAGAGTGAGTTGCACGAAAGCGAGGTGAGACCCGTAGATACATCTCATCCCTCAGAAGCCTAGACCTATCTTCCTCCAAGCAGTTCCCATGTCCTCACACAGCTTGAGAAAGTCTGAATTTTCTAGGTTGTTGCAGATGAAGTGGTTGATGAGCCTCGCCCGATATTCATCATCTGCATCCGCCCAACTAGGAGTCTCCCAAAGCTCTGTTGGTGGAGGTCGAGCTTTATGCTTGGCTACGAAGGCATCGACAGCTTCGAGGTAGTCATCGGGGGGCGAAGAGGTAGAGCTCGAGGATATACTGGGAGTGCTTACGGCCGGGTTCGACGCTTGCTTTTGGGTGTCTTTCCCTTGCTGAGCTGGGAGATCCTGTGTTTGTGTCGTTTGATCGACCATCTTCGGGCGTTTATTGCTTGATTTAGGACGTATGGCTGGCGTTGCTGCACGCTTCTTAGTCGGAGGAGCGGCTTTAGAGACGAGGCCTAGTGGGGTAGAAGCTGGTCTTGCTACCATAGCAGCGGAACTCTTGGCAGCAAGCGGCGAGGGATCTTCGGCGACTGGCTGGGGCTCCGCGATAACAATCTCCTCAAAGCTAGGCTTTCCTTTGTTCGATGTATCCTCCGCTGACTTGGCTGCAGGTGCTTTTCGCTGAGCGACACGTTTTTTGGGAGCAGGCTTTGATGCTGGAGTGGATAATTCCTTGGCACCAGAATTCACATGAGAGACTGAGGTAGGAATTATCGCGGGTGTAGTTTTTGAAATTTGAGGAAGATCGGAGAGAGATGACTTTCTGGGTTTGTCGGATTCTTCAAGTCGAGGAAATGGAAGTACTCGTTTTGGAGGCAATATCAAGGTGGATACTGTAGTCGAAGCTGCAGGAGTAGATGCTGGACGCTGGGCGTTCCACTGGTCCCACGCAAAGGAGGGGTTGGGGACTTCTTGATCACCAGTGGAAGGGATTACTGATGAAGGAAAGAAACGAGAGGTTGAGAGAGCCTGGCTCTCCAAGCTCTTGGCACTTTCCTGACGTTGAATTTGCAATTGATCGATATAGAGGGACGTTCTCGGATATATGTCAGGGATGGGCTTGGGATAATCTGAAACTTGTGAAGTAGGGTGTGAGAAGTGACGTGATTCTCGCTCTGGCTGCGGCGGGTAGGAGGCTGGACTCCGCACCGTAGAATTCTGAAATGAGTTCACTCGTGATAGTGTTGGATGCGCAATTATAGCGGGATGTAATGTTCTGGAGAAGAGTGGGTCACTGGTGTGTGCTCTGTCGATTGACGTGATAGGCTCAGGCCTGGTGCTCGAATGTCCCTGAAGAGGTAGATCGTTGGGCTGAACTCTACCAATTGAAGCTATGGATGTAGGCCTGGGTATTGAATTTCCCCGAAAAGGTGTGTCATTGACACGAGTTCTGTCTTCCGACGTTGTCGAATCTGGTCTCGGAGGGAGCTTGAAATCAGACTTTAGTGGAGAGTTCGTTGGGCCTGCATTGTAGACTGCCGAAGATGGTCGGATCAGAGTAGAGGAACTTGCAGTAGATGCGGCGATGGAAGGTGCAGGTGATGGGATGGGTTGTGGATTTGGGGGTGCGGTCGTTTCTTTGCTGGTGATTGGAAGTCCAAGATCCTTGAGGACATAGTGAACTTTTTGAAAGTCCTCATGGCTGCGAAACTTGATCTGTAATCTTCGAACCTGAGACGGCCAATCAGCACGAGACACAGGCAGATGGAAGGAATGACGAACAGTGTTCACAGTCTTCGGATATCTCATGGCCAGAAACGGACTTTTGATGGCTACCTCGACTGGATGCTCGGCTCCTGTGGACGGATCGAACTGCTGGCAAAACCGGACTAGCTCGAGGAGATCTTGAGTTTCCTGCGAGGAACCGTCAGGTGAATGTGCCATAATTCGCAGGACATTACTTGCCATCACATCTGCTCCAGCGCCGACCTTCATGATAACACGAGTTTCGTACTTGCCCTGCTCGTCGACGCATCGAGTATTTCGGATGACAATGTCGAGATCGGGACGTGTACTGATGTGACTCCATGTGTAGGTTTTGGTGCCGTAAGGACTAGTGTTATGGGAGAATTTGAGAATGGAAAGAGAAACCCAATCGGGATCTAGTGCCTGGGATGAGATTTGAGACATGATGAATTTGAAGTGGGAAGATAATGGTTCGTGGAAGAACGTTAGTTTATGATCAATACTGAGTGTAGCAATACAGTAATATATCGACAGCTTTGGGGGCCATCGACGATGTGGTGAAGAGAGGAAGAAGACGGAATGCGACGCCGGGTTTAGATTGGAGAGGAGAGCGGCTAGTCGATATCCAGAATAGCGTGCCAAGCTTCATCACGGGCTGCGGGTTCTGCATACGAAGCATTTGCATGGAGAATGAGATCAGATATCTTTGCATGTGCTTTTGGGGAGCTTGTTTCGTTAGCTGAGTCTTGGTTACTTGATAAAACGATTTTGTGCAAGGTGGGTAGTGAGTGAGCATGATCACATGATCATTTCATTGCTTGCACTTCCTACCTAGGTAGGTTGTTTTTCGTGTAAATAGGTTACAAGTAACGCGAAGGGTATTCAAAGTTTTTCTGGACTGATTTGGAAAAACAATGTTTTTGATAATGAACGCTATTTAATGAGTATTAAGATTAGGCTCAAGTATACCCCCAAATAAAAATACTAGCACTCCTAAAATCCACTAAGTGATTACCGTAGAACGCGCTGCATCTGGTTCTCAGCATCTCTGCTTAAACGTAAACCTTGGGAAACTTCGTTGAGAGACATGTTGCTACACTCCTACTATAAGCTTAGTATCTATCTGAATGCACAATCACATTCCAGTTGCCATTGTCGAATTACAGTCCACAGGTGTGCCATCGGCCCCCAACTGAACCATTGGCAGTAACCCATGATTGAAACTGCGTAATAAGCAACGTCCGCGCAGGGGATAATCGAATCGTCGTAGTTCCTCAACATAAACCAGCGATATGTAGGAAAGGAAATAAAATGATACACACGTCATTGCAGAGGTAAATGGTCGAATTCTAGGAGCAGCTTACACGTACACTGAATTGGAGAGTTAGCACTTCAATACGATTGGGTGTCCAGTGATCTGTGGGACGTCGAGTATTCGTACCAATTGCCAGGTCCACCGCCCGTGTTGCAGACACCTTGAAAGTGAACTAGATATCCACGCCTTCATCGATGTGTCCGAGGTCAGTGGCTCCCTAGTTTGGTTGCCCATTGATAGGGCAGCAGAAATAGTCACCTCGGGGTGAAGCATTGCGGGTATCGAGGTCACGCTTGTTTAGGTGACCGATGGTGGCATTGGTGAAAACTTCGGGGTACATTCGGGTGAATTTTGCGTACATCTCTTAATGCGAAGTCAGTTTCGATTGAAAGGAAGGAATTTGAGGAATTGTTCTTTTGAAGATATCATTTAAGATCTTACCTGAATAGTACCGTTGAGCTCAACTTCAACGCTATGGAGAATCATTGTGCTTGCCATTTCAGCAGGGTTTGTCCTGCGAGCTTGGAGACGAGGAGACGAGGGAGTATTGAGCGAGGTAATCAAGTGGATGCCAAAAAGTGTGCGAAGAGTATGAGGGGTAGGAGATGGTCAGGAAATGGAAGATCGAAATGGTTAACGGAGGTAATAATATGTTTACACGGAGGAAAAGTTCTCCAGAGAAGACTTCTTCCTTGTGCGTGCCTTAGGCGGAGAGGGCTAGGGAGCAAGATGAGACCATTCCAGGACCTCGAGTCATATCCTTTATTCACTTGCCCGATAGTTTCAGTGAGGTGGGATTTAGTTCGAGGTCGAGAAGAGCTATTCGAGGGAGACGGGACAACGCGTATCCCAGGGTACAGCCTCACAAACCATAAGAGTCAACTCAATCCTGAGAATTTCGTCCATACTGAAAGACCAAAAGCCAAAGACATAGGTCAGACACTTTGAAGGTAACTAAATTACGACGGTAACAAGTATGTTTAGCAAGGAAGTTGCAATGTTCACACGTGTCCGATATTTACGTACGGAAATTTAAATCAAAGAAACGTTGCTAGACTGGCTTGCTGCTACTGACATTATTGGCAGTGTATGAATGTGCTATCGCAAAGGTAGAATATCATAATGCTGTAGCTGCTGCATCAAGCTCTCTCTTCCTATTACAGAAGATGCCGTCTGCAAGACTTGAAACTATCATTCCGATCGTTTTTCGCTCAAGGAAGTAGACAAAGAACAACAGTTAACGATCAAGAAAAGCACAATAGTGCTCCATTGTAGGACGGAACAGAGACAACAATCTGTTCTGCACTGTGGTGGCGGACCCGTGGGGTGCCTTGCAGTACTTGAGGGTCGACGGATCTCTCGATGGGCAGAGCACACCCTGACAGGACATCGAGTTCTAGCGTTCGTTGTCCCGACACAACTTGCAGAAGTAGAAGGGGGTGACTTGAATTTGTATTTTCGTGGTCTTCATTTCCGCCGAACCGTTCTGGAAAATCAATCAGGCACTGGATATGATTAGAGTTTTTAGTTGGATTGCAGCGTTTGCAGGACTGTTCTCGATGCCATTTCGTAGTTGAATGCATAGTCGTGTCTTGGTCTTGAGAGGTGATGGAGGAATAAGGATTTGCATGACTGTGGCTGAGGTAGACTAGTACATGTTAGGACTAGTGTCAAATATTATGGATTAAATTGCAAGCTGACCACAGCGCGAGGGTGAAGCTTGAAAGCGCGTCGACCTCGCATTCTCGAACTACAATCCTCTGTCGCAGCATCTGCGCATGGCAGTATCCGCACCTCGATAACGACGATGGCTCCCCCGAGAATTTCCAGTCCTGCCGAATACGACGCCTTCATTAAGAAGCTCGCTGCATATCATGAAAAGAGAGGAACGCATTTTGAACCCAATCCTAAAGTCGGTAACAAACCCATAGATCTTCTCCAACTTTTCAACGCTGTAGTAGAACACGGAGGATATGATAGAGTCAGTGATGAGAAGCTGGCATGGAGGAAAATTAGTACGGACTTTGGGCTGCCAACGGCAAATCTTCCTGCGGTCGCATTCAGCTTGAAGACGGTCTTCTACAAGAACCTCGCCGCATACGAGATATCAACAGTCCATGGCAGAGAGCCTCCACCGAGAGAGATACTCGAGGATATAACTGCAAAGGGAGCAGCTCTTCTGAGTCGAACTTTGGAAAACTATCGACCTTCGGCACGTAGAGAGGCGGGCGCATTGGGCAATGAGAATTCGGAAGCATCTGGCGATGATGGCACACCTGCGAGAGATCGAAATGGAAGTGAAGAAACGCCAGGCTCTGGTGGTCGCGTAACTCGAGGTCTAAGGCAAGCCCCTCCTCAGCGAATTTTGTTCCAGCCAGATGTTGGACCGTCGCGACCAAGTAGGAACGTCTCTGCAACATCTCACGCCCCTTCTCCCCAACACGCGAACCACCAACACCACCAACAGCAACAACCCCGTGGAGCGTCCACATCCTACAATCCATCGTCAAATACAGAAAACATGTCTCTGGCTGTCGCAAATTACGAGCCGCGCATGTATCATCCTTTGACTCTACGCCCCGTCATAACTCCTGGAAACAATCCTGTAGAATTTGCGCGCCGCCAAAAGGCTTTGAAAGATGCAGCCGCTGGAAAGCCATTGGTTTCAAAGCAGGGTGGGATAATGCTCCCTGGTAGTAAGTGATCAATTCATTGGGAGTTTAACACCGTGTTAATGGAATTTAAGCTGGTTTCGATGGTCCAAATATCTACGTACGCTGCTTGTGCGCTCTTCGATCTGGTATTCCCTCCGAACAAGACTATGCTTTACATCATCTGGTGAAGATATCGATGGAAAGGGGTGACAAATACCGGTTCGAGGGATTCCCAGGCTTGGCCGAAGCCTTGGTCGAGAAAGTCTTGGAGGTGGCTTCCTTATTCTACAAGGTGGACTGGCAAGTGGCGCATACTGAGGATGAGTTGATTGGCACGACTACCCTCAACGGCATCGATGGCACCCCAGACATCCTACAGAGAATATCAAGCCTTCAGAAGCGTGAAGTCGACGATAATATTCAGACTGCCGAGTTCGCGGATAAGATGCTGCAGATAAACGAAGCCGCTCTCACATTACGGAACATGGTCATGCTTGAGGACAATGCTTACTATGTCTCGGAACTTTCATCGCTTCGAGACCTTCTCAGCATTGTCTTGAATCTACCAATGGCTGATAGTGTTGTCGAGCTTAAGCATTACGCGCTGGATATTGCCGAACAGCTGACCAAGTACCTTCATCTCGATGAGAATGACCCACTGTACATTTCTCTGCTTGCACAACTGCAGTCCGATGACAGAGGTGCTATCTTGACAGCACTCCGGGCAATCAGCAGAATCTCGATGAACCTCGAGGAGAATAACCTGCTCAAGGGTGTGCCTGCACCGGTAATCCAGAACATCATCGACTGGACCCTACTCAATGACGACGATCTTGCACACGCTTGCCTGGATTTTCTTTATCAATACACCGCTGTTGTTGACAACGTCGACTTTCTCCTTACCCACATCCGAGTCGACCCTCTTGTCAATCAACTCGTCCGTCTTCTAACACAAGGGGCCAAGACTATCGAGAGAGAATTCGCGTACGGTCGAGAATCAAGGCTTCCCCCACCACCGGGCATTGCTGCTCTGCCGCAAGACCTTCTACCTGATCTTCTCAAGCTCGAGGAGCCCGATCGTAGCTCCCAGTGGCTTCGCTGTCTCTTTGAAGAAGACCCGGATGAAGCCATCACACAGATCGCTTTGTGGCAGGCATACCAAGCCTGTTTCACTCCAACTGTCGCACAGACCGGCCATCCACTGCTTCCAGCAGCAGAGTTCATCAAGAACGTCAGTACCACGTTTGCCGACAAGGCTGCCGCACAGGTCCAACCAGGCGTCGTGCAGAAGTTCATCATTAAAGGTATTCGGATGCGCAGAGTTCCGGTTGGATTCAATGGAGAGGAAGCTTATGGATGCGCTTGGAGAATCAACTCTTCGGAGACTTGCCGAGAGCACTTCATGAGTCCGAAGCATCTCTTTCAGCATATTCTTAAGGCCCATTTGGGTGCTACGCAGAATGAAGATGGCAAGTTCGAAAATACTTCTGGCCGACAGTACACATGTCTCTGGGGTGGTTGCAAGAGATTCAACGGCGCTCCGGCTACTTCTTTACTCCAAATCGCCAACCACATCAAAGTCCACCTTGCCCCGAAGCCCGCCACTCGCAAGGATACAGATGGACAACCACCAGCAAAGAGATTGAAGCCATCGTACATTATATCTCCTCCAAAACAGGCATTCACGTATCAACTTACTGCGACCGATGAGCGCAACGATGCCGCTGGAATCCCACTTAGTGCTGTTCTAGTCCTTCGCAATCTCGCTCGGAATGTGGCCAAGACGGAGGCGGAAGATGTTGCTTTGAAGGGTGAAGGTGGAGTTTCTTGGGTGGATCGTTTGTTCAAGCCCGTTGAGCAACGACTTTTCGAGGTCATGACACATAATAAGAGTCTGGTAAGTGATACAATGTCCGTACAAGACGTGATATTAATAGATGCTAGACTATATACATGACGGATTTGCTCAACGCTATCAAGGATTCATAGAAGGGATATAACGGCGCATTCGGGCTTCGGCAATTTCTTCGCATCGCCTGGTAAGGCAGGAAAATTCGCGAGGCGTATCTGGCGTATTGTCGAAATTGTGTACGATTACGACTAGATACCCAGTATGGGAAACAATGGCACAGCTAGCTATGATTTCATCCTAACCTGCGCACCTGCAACTGCAGGTCTTCCAGCCCAATATCGTATGCTTTAGTGCGAGAAAGCCATGACGACTCAAGTGGCCGAGGAGCGATACCACCAAAGCCCATCGACTTCCTGCTCAAACTTTCACTTCTGTTCCCTTTCCAAATTCACGTGTAGTTCACGCATCCCCAATACTCTATCTGCATCACTGCATTTAGCCTGGTCAAATTTCGGCACTCTATCGGCAAAGCCTCCGGTTCGTGGGACAATTGATCAAGCCCGCCACAGGCCACTAGATCCCCGGAAGAGCTTAATTGAGCCGCGGAATTAATATGGAAATGGAAAATTGGCACTCAAATTTAAGCTTTCTACTGAGAATCTGCTGGAAAGGAGAAGGTGTGGAGGTTTTGCACCAGAGATTTGTGGGATATCCTTGTTGTGACGGCCCGTGAGTGTTCCTGGATTATTTTGCTTGTGGTATATGTACTCGAGTGAGGTTCTCGATTGTCCAGCGGATTATTAGACATCCTGATAACTCGCAATGTCTCTAATCTCGGTATTGAAGCTCGTTTCCTTACTCAGCTACGCAGTCTTGGCACTCGCAGCAACATGCGAAGTCGTAGGCGGCACATCAGATGATGGACCTGCAATCGCTGCTGCACTTTCAACTTGTAATAATGGCGGTACTGTGGTGCTCGACAAAACGTACACTCTTGCTACTGTCCTTCAAACTACTGCGTTGAATAATGTGGCTATCCAATTGACTGGAACTATCAAGTTGAGCCCAGGTAAGCTCTTCCCATCCCACCCCATGCATACGAAGACGTGAGCAACTGACTTGAGCAGAAATCTCGTACTGGAAAGCGAGTGGAGTGCAATTGACTTATCAATCTGCATACACCGCTTGGACGATTGGAGGGTCAGGAATCCATATTTATGGTGGAGGGACTTTCAATGGAAGTGGTGACAGTATGTGCTCGTTTTCCTTTTGAATTTCTGAATCCTGTCTGACAAAACAAGCTTGGTATGCTGCTGGAAGCACTGGTCCGATCCCATGGACGATGTACAACGCCAAGAATGTCCTTGTGGAAAATATCAACATGGTTCAATCACCATTCTGGCACAACTTCATCTATCAGAGCTCAAACGTCACGTTTAACAATATTAATTTGAATTCCATTCAAACGGATGGGTCTCAGGCCCAGAACACCGGTACCTCCTTTTCCTCCTTTCTTTCATCCCCAGAGCTGACAATGTCCGCAGATGGATGGGATATCTACCGCTCCTCAAGCATCGCAATAACAAACTCCCACATAATCAACGGCGATGACTGCGTCTCCCTTAAACCAAATTCTACCAACGTCCTTGTCCAAAATCTCTACTGCCAAGGCTCTCACGGCATCTCCATGGGTTCTGTCGGCCAGTACGCCGGTACGCAAGACATCATCCAAAACGTCCTCGTCAAAAACGTCACCATGGTCAACGCCGAAAATGGAGCACGCATCAAAGCGTTCGGTGGATCCTCATCTTCTACCTCCACTACCGGCGGTGGCAACGGCTACGTCCAAAACATCACCTTCCAAGACTTCTACTGCACTGCCGTCACCCTCCCTATCGTCATCGACCAATGCTACGAAACCTCAACCTCAACCTGCTCTTCCTACCCCTCCAGAGTCCTTATCAACGATATCCACTACATCAACGTCACTGGTACCGGAACGAAAAGCAAAGAAGTTGTAAGTATGGTATGTTCAGATATCTGTGAAGATATTACTGCGACCGGGACAAGTCTTGTGGGTACGAGTGGGAATTCGGAGTATTTCTGTACGAATATTGGGAGTTTAACGAGTTTGGATTTTCCGTGTAGTGCGGCGGGTAGTGTGGTTAGTGCTAGTAAGAGTTTGATGACGACAAAGAAGACTACGACTACGAAAACGACGAGTACGAGTAGCACCAAGAAAATGACTACGGTGTAGATCGTCTCGAGAGGAGGTGTGGGAGAATTATACTCAATATAAAACTTGATCGAGTAGACCTGCCATGACACATTTATGCCATGCAGCTCGTATTCAAATTTACATATCGTGAACACCCTTGAAGTACAAAGTAAACATAGTAAAATGTTAGGGCAATGCCTAGACACACCGTCCCGAATACATAAGGATCTCACAAATCAGAGAAGCACCCCTTCCCTCTCACCGGCCGAAGCTCTGCTCTGAATATTAAAGTAAAAGTGAAAAAGTGCAATATCAAAGCAAACCCCAAACTCCAATGTCTCAAATACACAAGAATATTACAAACAGTGGCAGGAGTAGATACGTGGAATCCAAACCAACGTCCCGGAGATACTAGAACAACGAGACTCTCTCATAGGAAGTGCTCTTTCATACTCCCGGCAAAGGCTGGAAGTCCGCAAAATTAGGCTAGTTCCCCAACCCCGCCGGATCACCACAATCCTCACATACACACTCTTACTCGGCGTCTGGAGGAAAATTAGCAACAGTCATGTTATTGCTACCACTAGGCGTAGTATCCATGTTGGTGATGAGAGCTCCGTCATTAGTACCCCCTCCGTGACGATGTTAGTACGTGAACTTGGCGTCAAATATTGGAGACTTACTTGTAGCAGCCATACAGAGCCCATAGTCCGAAGCTAGGATTGGTCATAGGGCTTGTAACAGTTTGGATGCTCATGAAGACATTGAGTCTGTTGGAACCGCCACAAGCCTCTGTGCTGTTGCCCGCGCAGGAGTAGCTGCAGTTTGAGGTTGTGGCATTGGTTGCTTGGCTTAAGTTATCGTTGCCGCAGACTTTGTATGTCAGCTAAGTCAGGCCAGTTAAAGTGAAATGTGGTGGATGATCACTTGCTGGTGCATGGTAGCATTTAGGAGATAGAAGAGAGGCTTACAGCACTGTGATGAATACTCAACACTAGCATGGATAAAACCTTTTGTGCCACAGAATATGATACATGACTCTCGTGTCATAGCAGTATTGTTGTCAGTTGCTTGGTAAAGACTGCATTGGTGGTGAAAAGGGCTACAGAAGGCCTTTATATACATAAAAGGGGGGTGGGGCACCCCACCCCCTTAATGAGGCCGGTGGCACCGCTATGTGGTCCCATGTCTCAACTGACAATTGTTCGAATACATCGCACTACTGAGCGTGGGCGAGAATTGTTGGTCAACATAGCATCACACATGGCGCAGATGTTGGAAGACAAGCTCATGGAACAAGTAAATCATTACATATTACCTTTTGAGGAGTCCATCATTGACGCAAACTTCGGGTGTGGGGCACTCACATTGGAACGCCTATGACTCCCTACCCCTACCCATGGGCATCACCTTAAGTCCACGAAATTAGCACACCAAGCTCCTTGTCCGGCAGAGAACTCGACGAAAAACATTTTGCTATACAAGCTGCAATCGAACTGGATGAACAAGGTGAAGATTGATTCGATCTCAATACTGAGTCCGGGACACCTCCGCCAAGACCATTCCGGTTACTACATGTTGGTGTAATTGGTGTGTCCATTGCTCTTGTCATGTTTGAGGAAATTCTTTGCGTGTCGAAGGTAGGCGATCTAGTATGAAAGAGTATAGATCCTTGCTAATTCGTATCTGCGGTTGTTGACCGAATATCGCTACTATGACAAAGTCATTCGCTTTGCTCTCGTTTTCACAATTCCCATCTTCGTCATGTTCTTCCTGTTCTTCTTCGTCGTCATTGGAGGAAGTCTTTTCCAGCTGTTCGGGACCTTGACCTACGTCCGAAGCAATTCCATGTTTTATTCTGCGAAAGCACCGGAGAGAGAACGATATCCGGACCTCGAACTTCCTCATATCACGATCCAAATGCCTGTATATAGAGAGGGCTTGGCAGGGTAGGTCATACAATCCGATATTGCAGAGGTTTTTATGCTAATGCACTCGCCAGAGTCACCATCCCCCCTAGGAAACCACCCGTAGGAGAATCTCTCCTACACGCACAGACTGCTCAAAAGGGCAGTTAGCAGGGATGGGCCCAACTCGGACCACTTACTAGAGAGTGGGCGCGGGAGATCTATAATAAGCATAAGACTCACGGAGGTAGAATTGAAAGCACAGACTTGAAGCTCACGGGCTCAAGTAGACAGTCAGAGCGTTAGTTTTAGAGTTTATTACTACGTAATGCGATCTCTAGTCTCATCTCACTCCTACGCCCTTTCACAGTTTCACAATTTCCTCAATTTCCCAGCTTTTCACTGCCTTCCAACTCTCTCACTGCCTTCCAGCTCTCTTATAGTCCTAACTCTCTTATAATATCTTATTTATTATAAGTTAGTAAAAGCCGTAAAAAAAGGAAAGGGAAAAGACAAAAGAGACTTACTTTATGTGATGTAAAGGAAGAAAGAAGAGAAAAGGGCTTAAAAAGAATTTATCTTTCAAACTTGCAACTAAACGAGAAGCTTTTATGCACTTGTAAAAGCCCTTATCTTTCGAAAATGTGCTATAAAGCGCTTTATAATTAGTCCTTTAAGAAATCCGGTTTGAAGGGCCTTATTAGGCAGTTTCAAGCCTTAGTAATGTGCTATAAGGCTTTAAAGTGAGTGTTTTCGAACTCTGTGATTAGTCCTTTAAACAATTCGGTTCGAAGGGCCTAGTTAAGCAGTTTCAAGCCTTGCAAACTTTGCGATCAAACCTTTTGGAGCTGTAATAAAGTCAAAAATTAGTGGCTATAGGAGAGATTCTCCTACGCTGTAGGAGAATCTCTCCTGTGGGTGGTTTCCTAGGGCCCCACTGTCACCAGTATTCAAGCTGCAATCGAGAAGTATGAGGAGCAAGGCGGAACGGCCTCAATCTTTGTTAATAATGGCGGCATGCAGACTGTCGCCCCAGAACTTGCAGAGTAAATTGATCCAGACTTCAAGGCTCAATAGAACTAAACTTAGTCTCACAGAGCCCGCAAAGTTTTCTACGAAGTCAACGACATTGAGTGGTGCCCGTGGCCCAAAGATGCCTCTATGATCACAATCGGGGATGGCGATAGAGGTAAATGGAGCTTCTTCAAGCAAACTAAAAAAAGAAGAACCCCAATGGATTCGTCCGAAAAGGACAATCTAAAAAGGCATCCAATTGAACTACTGTTTAGATTTCTCGGTCCGTGTTGAGGACGAATTCCTCCGCCTCATGACAGCACGCGCAGAACAAAAAGGCTGGCAAATGGAAGAGCTGATAATCGAAGATGAAAATGAGCTCAATATGAAGCGATGAACACGATCATCGAGCCTGACGAGGAACGTACACTTGCTGCTGGTAATGTTCGCATCGGCGATCTCATTCTCCTGATCGACTCGGATACTCGTGTGGTAAGACAGGCATTCTACTTTTCAAATTGTCGTTGCTAATGATGTCGATAGCCCGAAGACTGTCTCCTATACGGCGCACTGGAGTTGCACGAAAGCCCCGAAGTGGCCATTTTCCAGAACGCTTCAGGAGTCATGCTGTCAATCTGAGTGATATAATTGATGGTCTTGATAATCTGGTTGATTGATTAAGGTAGTGAGATCTAGCTAGGTGCGGGGACATTATATCCATTGCAGTGCTTACTCAGCACTAAAACCACTCGAAAGTCTAACACATGCAAGTCGCCCATAACGCATTCGAGAACGGCATCACCTACTTCACCAATATCATCTATATGTCAATTCAATTCGCCGTCGGTAATAGAGATAGTGCCCCATTCGTCGGACACGATGTCTTCCTTCGTTAAAAAGCTGTGCAAGCTGTATTCTTTGAAGAAGATGGTATGCGCACATTCTAGTCTGATAGTCATGTGTCTAAAGATTTCGATATCTCTTTGCGGATGCAAATGAACAACTTCATCGTTAGACTGGCTACCTATCATAGTAGCTTTAAAAAAGGTGTCTCACTTACTCTTTATAATGAATTGGCTAGGTGGGAGAAGTGAGCATCCTCGTCTCAAGACCAAGGACTTTGCTAACGGAGATAAATACGCATACGGATGCAATAAACTCGTCTTCAGACCTCTTCGGCACTGATATAGAGGTCCCTTCACAAAGCTCTTCATGCGCTTCTGGAGTGACATCAAAATCACCTCCAAGATAACAATCCTAGCTTACATCGGCACATACTATGCTATCGCTGCCGCTGTGCCTCTAACTTTGGCCAATTACCTCATCGTTGATTGGTTCTCATCAGAAGTAGACCAATTCTACCTCACTTCCTAGAAGATCTTCGTCGGCGTGGCAGTCGTTTTCAACATTCTCGTAAGCCCCCCCTCCCAGCATTCCCATCTAACAAACCCAGTCCCCCCTCGCCTTCGCAATGCTCCACCACAGCCTCGGCGAAAAGGTATTCTTCTTGGTCCGTCGTCGAGACCATAAAATGGACACAAATATTCATCCCCGCCTTTGGCGGTCTCTCAATCCACCTGTCCACGGCATTATTCTGCCGTTTCTTCTCTATAAAAATGGAATGGACAGCCACCGCAAAGGAAGTCGAGAAACAAGGCTTCAGAGTTGGTCTTGATAAGATCTTTAGGGATTTCAAGTTCATGTATATGTTTTGTGTGTCGGTTATTGGGGGTATGGTTTATTTGGGGACTACGGCACTGAGGGGATGGACGATTACGGATTTTGCGGCAATTATGCCGTTGGCGAATCAAATTGGATGTCATCCCTCAAACCACACCGCCGAATATATCGTTCCCCATCATTGCCCTAAACTCCAGGCAGCAGGTCCTTTCATCGATGAAGGCATCGTCACATCCCACCTTCCTCTTTCGGAAGTCGCTGTCGGTCACCAAAACCCCATCGAAATGTCTAGCGCTTACTCTGAGGCCGAAGCTTACTCTTTCTCCGTATCTCGTGCGCTGCGCTTGATTCGCTCGTAAGGGTGTCAAATAGCACGCGGCTGTCCTGGGATCTAGTCATGAGCTTCGCAACTATGACGAATGAGATGGCGGAGTTGGGGCGTGCGAGTGCGAGAGCGAGAACGACGTATCTTAAATATATTCCATCCTTACCATTTACTACTCTCTTTCTCTCTCTTTTACTTCTTTCTCTTCTCGCGCACTGCTGTGTTTTTGCTTATGTGATCAATTTGTTCACGATTAATAGTCGTTGAGCTGAAATTTTGCAACTTCATTGATTTTGCAGATTTGCACCCACCTGAAGCTCAAGGGAAGGAGACTTTCGATATGGCGTACTCACTACATGAAGCGGCCCCAGACGATATAACTGGGATGACGGATGTCGTAAGTCCCCTCTACGTTCCTTCAACCCTTCTTCTCCTCAGCGCACATCTCTCCATGCACAAATATAATTACAACTACCCTACATTCTTTATCTTCTTGACAAAACTGGTCCAACTAAAAATCACAAAGTGGTTCAAATCCTTCAACAACTCATTCCTCCTCTCCGTCTGTCCCGACAACGCCTCTGGCCGCAACTGGAATTCTAAATCTTGGGAGATGTGCATGAAGGATCCTTCTAAAAACTGTCTCGTTGTTGTTATGAAAGACCACTCCACTCCCGAAAACAAAATCGTCGCCTTCGCACGATATTTCTTGTTTGATGAAAACTGGAAGGAAGATTGGAAAGAGAGATGGTGGCCTGAGCCAGCTGAAGGGGTTAGTGAGGAGTTGGTGGGGGATGGATTCTTGACCCCTATGGCGAGGCAGCATAGAGTTGCTATGGGGAGGAGGCCTCATTACTGTTTGTTCCTCCCCTCCCTATCTATATCCCGTTTCCACTTTCCCACTTCCCTCCTTCATCTCTAACAAGCAAAAAAGTCCTCGAAGTCCTAGCGACCCACGAAAACTACCGAGGCCTCGGCCTCGGCGCTAAATTAATAGAATGGGGTTGTAAAAAAGCAGATGAAGATGGGCTAGAGATGTATCTTGATGCTGGGGAGAAGGCGAGACCGCTTTATGAGAGGTGGGGGTATGTGGTTCAACCGCATACAGATGGGAAGGCTTCTAGTGCGCCGATGCGGAGGGAGGCGAGGAAGGAAGCGGTGGGAAAAAGGGAGAATGGGAAAGCTTGAGATGGGAATGGAGAGAGGACAGCATTCGTTGAAATTTGGAAGCTTCAACACGGTGTGTAGAGATTCTTGCAGGGATTGGAATTGAAGTGTTGTCAAAGTTCCACAACTTCGAGAACGTTTGTAAATCTAAACTCCAAGGTACAAGATGCATATTGAATCCAAGAGTCCTCGAGCTATGCTCACCGCATCGGGCAGAAACAGACTCAAAAATAGAAGAAATGATTAACATGAACGCCGAAGTCATACCTGACTGCCACATAAGTCAGACTCAACTTTTTGTTTCGCTGGTTCTGTTTAGTGTTTGGACGTGAGCAGCTGCCGCTTTAACCTGAGCCGAGGGTGAGCATTTCTGAGCATGCCTGGGTACGGCCTGAGCTGGGCCTGAGCAACCCGATAGAGTCAGCCTGAGTATGTGTTAAGAGGCCATTTTAGCCCCTAAAAAGGGCTCGTTTTGGCTCCCTTAATGCCCGGTTATACTTTCCTCATCTTGTCTCCAAGCACAGATCCCATTTTAGTTCTGTTGGTATCACCAGGGATACTTATTACTAGTAATAGGCCAGAAACGAAGTAAACAGATATATTGAATGATTCGTTGATTGATTGTAAGTTGTAAATTTAGTAAACGCGCAAAGAGTTAAAGAATATAATCTCAACTCTAGCGCAAACGGCGCTAGTCCTAATCTGGCCTAGTGCCTCACGTGACTATTAAACTAATATTATACTTATATTGGCAGTTTTTTCTTTGTAATAAAAACTAGTTTAGTTTAATTATTTAAAAAAGTATTTTTATTTTATTTATAAAAAAAAATTACATTTAAATTATATTTAATTTACGATTAAATATTATATAATTTTATTATCGTTATATTTTATATTATAATATTTATTTTTATTAAAAATTTATATATATTTTCGTATAAAAAAAAAATAAAAACTTTTTTTTAAATTATAAAATTTTATAATTTAATTTATTTTTATAATTAATACTTTTTTTTACGTTTTGTATTTTTTAATCGTTTTTTTTTTTCGATAACGATTTAAATTTTTTATTTTTTAATTTAATATATTTCAACGAAATTTTATAATTAATTTTTTTTTTTTACGTTTTTAATATTATAAAATCGAAATTTTTCGTTTAAAAATTTAATATAATTTAAAAATACTTTATAACGTCATTTGAATTTTATTATATTAATAACGATTTTAATAATTAATTTAATTTTAATATTATTTTTTAATT